>JAJOZX010013416.1:0-38195 GCA_023014485.1 Bathynomus jamesi | reverse complement strand
GACTCAAGTTCCCACGCCTAGTTTTCATCCAAAAGAAGTAGACAGCAAGACGTCTTCAGGACACGTCTCTAAGGACTTCGCCCAGAAATTGTTAAGTACAGAGTTGGTTTTTTTAAGTAATTTGTAAACATTTGAAAAATAAGTATTATTAACAGTTAATATTAGTATGGAGCCAGAATTTAACACAAAACACAGTAACACTTCAGACACAGTGATACATTTGTTTTTATTGAAACAGTAATTTTCACAGAAGTTAAATGTAAGAGAAGTTAAAAGTAAGAGAGTTAATTTCAAAGAGAGTTAATTTCAAAGAGAGTAATTTCAAAGAGAGTTAATTTCAAAGAGAGTTAATTTCAAAGAGAGTTAATTTCAAAGGAGTTAATTTCAAAGAGAGTTAATTTCAAAGAGAGTTAATTTCAAAGAGAGTTAATTTCAAAGAGAGTTAATTTCAAAGAGAGTTAATTTCAAAGAGAGTTAATTTCAGAGAGTTCATTTCAAAGAGAGTTAATTTCAAAGAGAGTTAATTCAAAGAGAGTTAATTTCAAAGAGAGTTAATTTCAAAGAGAGTTAATTCAAAGAGAGTTAATTTCAAAGAGAGTTAATTTCAAAGAGAGTTAATTTCAAAGAGAGTTAATTTCAGAGTTATTTGTTTTTTCAGTTATTCAGTATAGAATAATTTTATCTTATGTATCAAACATAATAGTATCGTACTTCGTGTACATTCGAGTGAAATGTTGTTTACATTTTTTTTATTTTTTGTTTGCAAATTTTTTCAATTACTGAATTGAATTGACTTGCAAATTAAGAAAGAGAGAGTTTGTAGAGAGTTTATAGATTTAGAGAGATACTTGAAGTAATTTTGAAGTCATTTTTTTTAAGCCATTTTTTTGAAGTCATTTTTGAAGTCAGTTTTTGAAGTCAGAAGGTTGCACCAAGAGGGTCAACCAAAACAGAGGTTAATCGCCTCCACTTGAATAGAGATCAAGTGCAGTCATTTTCCATTTTCAGTTAATTTCAAGTTAGTTTCAGAATACTTGATAAGAGGTCAAGTCAGAAGGTTGCGCCAAGACGGCCGCCCCAGAGATTTATAGAAATACTTGATAGAGTTCAAGTCAGAGAGTTTTATTTGAAGTCAGAGAGTTTTATTTGAAGTTAGAGAGTTCAAGTCGAAGTTATTTTTCAAGTCGAAGTTATTTTTCAAGTCGAAGTTATTTTCAAGTCGAAGTATTTTTCAAGTCGAAGTTATTTTCAAGTCGAAGTTATTTTTCAAGTCGAAGTTATTTTTCAAGTCGAAGTTTTTTTCAAGTCTCAAGTCATTTCAATGCAGTCAATTGAATTCAACTTTTTCTTTGTAATTTAAGAGAATTAATTTAAGAAAATGTAATCTAAGAATTTAATTCAACCTTTTTTGTGTTGTAAAAGAGAATTTAATTCAACCTGAATTGACCGGGTTGCGTCTTTAGTTTAACCTTTTTTCTTGTTTGTGAGAAGGAAATTGACCCATTTGTCTTTTCTTTTCATGCCATTATTGCGTATATAAATATATAGTCATGTAATTATTATTTGTCACAAAACCGTTTTTACAATTGTTTGTAATGACTTTGATAATCATTGTAATGTATACGTGATAATAATAGTTGTGTAATAATTAATTAATCGATCTTGTCCCAATGACTCCTTTTAAATTACTATGCTGAGGAACATGCCGTCCCTCCGTTTTGTTTCAACTTTTTTTTAATTTTTGTTTTAAGTAGTGTGACAAGCAATCTTTTTGTAAAGAGCAAAGTGCTCACGAAAGACTTAATGTCAATTTCAGACTTATATCCCCCGCTTAGTCACTCAATTCCCCGAATGTAGTACTCCAAACTTTTTTTTATTTTATTTTTATTTTAACACCCCAACCCCAGTTGAACCCAGTGTCGACCAAAACCGTTTTTACAAAAGTTTATAACGAGTTTATAATTATTTTGATTATATGATGACAGAAATAGCGTAACAATTAATCGATCATGTACCTAATTTATCCTGCTCTGTACGATCGGGAAATTTACCCGTATGACCGCACATACCCTAAATTTCAGTCATTTAATTTTTAATAAAACTTCTACACAATAAAACAGATGTATTTGTCTATATGCAAACAAGTTTTCAGATTAAAAAAATCAAATAATTCAAATTCTATCAACATTCAACGAAAGAGTATAATTTTTCTACTTAACATGCAAAAATTATTAAACCTTTTTAATATATTTTTTTTATTACATAAAAATAATTTTTAATGTAAAATTTAATTGAAATTATTAAAAGAAAACATTGTTCGAAATGCTTCCCTTCCATTTCAATAACTTTTTTATTCTTGGTCGAAATTCATCTATGGTTCGATTTACTTTTATTTTTAAGAATATTATAAAATTATGTTAGCTCATTAAAATGCATAATTGATCTCTATTCTTAATTTTATTTTTTATTTTCTTTTGTTCAATTAATCGTGAGTAACTGTCCTTAAATTGTTATTGTACCATTTGTAAGGTATCAAACGAAAATTATAGTCAAATTGACATACTACTACAGTATATGGTTATGAATTTTAGTAGTCGAATTTAATTAATTTTGTCAAAATTCAATTTTAAAACCGTGAGATGTACTTTCATTAACTGTAAGGTCCTCTAAGTTCGTTTTTTTTAATTACCTTATACGTGTAACTGATTAATTATGTAAAATCTATAATCCTAATTGAATTTTATTACTTTTGACACATTCGAATTCATTTACGTTCCGTCCCTCCAGTCACTTTTGCATTAAAACTCGTATGCAAACATCATCATTATAATACATCATAATTATTGCTTACTATATATAAATTCTCGCTCATGCATTTATACAGTTAATTTAACAATCCTCTCAGCTAATCTGTCTCTCGAAATTATCAGATACACACTTTGTACCCAATAAACATAAATACACATTTGACCACAGGTCTATACATCATCCACTACGTAATTCGATTTGTACCTACAACAGTCAATAAAAATGCATGTATGCACACTATATATACTATATACATACAAACCTTATGCTAAAATCATTGAATATTCAGTTACTTGAAAAATCCTCTCAGCTAATCTAATCTGTCCTTCGAAATTGTAAGATACACACTTTGCACCTAATACACCCAAATACACACTAGACCACAGGTCTATACATCATCCATTACGTAATTTATTTTTACCAACGCTAGCCAATAAATTTAGTTTATCAATTGTACTATCATGGAAGCCTCGAAAAATCCATGAACTTTAAAATTTATGTTTTTCCCTTTTACCTATTCATTATGAATGTAATTTATCCCACAGAAAAAAATAAAATTTGGTAAAAAATTTTAACCATATCATTGTTTGTAGAACTTAATTGTTTGTCTAAAATTAAAGTTTTAATCTTTGAAATTTTATATTTTATAATAGCCCTCTAAGCGAGTGTCATGTTAAAAATTTGGATACTCTGCATTGTACTCAACTACCTGAACTCGTTCTGTATAAAACTTGTATTGTAAAAAAGAATGTCGTCATCTAACTTGAATTACTTCCGATGTTATTTTCTCAATTGTATTATATTGTATTAATTGTATTATATTATTGTATTAATACCATTTTAGGGGGGGAAATACTGTAAAAAGTGAACAATGAACAATTCCTACACCATCATTATATGGATTCATTGTCTTCATGCAGTACTTATGTTCGTATTTTTTATGTTCGAATGTCCATTTTTACGTAAGAAACCAAAATCGCCTAAGCGAGTTTTGGATAGAATTTCGATTTATACTTCTTTATTCATTACTGTATTTCTCTAATTCATCTTTTCTAATGAATATTTTAGTAATTTGGACATCTTCCGTATTCAATGTATGGTAAATTCTTTAGTAATAATGTTGTGGTGTTATGTAGTATAAACATTATTATTCAACCATATTCATCCATACGTCACGTTTTCCCCGTCATTAATTCCCCTTGATCATTATCCTATATAAATTTTATTAAATATTCATTTTTTCTCGTTCGTTCGAAAACGCAAAAATACGTTCTCGTATTATGTTTTTTATTATTTTTTTTTCAAGTGCGTTCACCCCTCAAGATATTCATAAATGCTTACTAAGATCGAATTCCGCTCACGACGACAGATTCGAACGCCTCAAAGATAAAATATCTCCGTTCGCTCTGATTTCAAATTTATAACATGTTAAACATATTATAACATATTATGTATATAAATCTATATCATGTGTGCCATGTACGTTGTATTATATTTCTAAACATCTTAATTGTCTATTAATATGAAACACTGTAAAAACAAAACAAAGTTATAGTAACTGTTTAATTGTAATTAACTGTAATACTTTAATTTAATATAACGTAATGTACTTTAATGAAACTGTAATTAATAATAACTTGTAATGTACTTCAATGAAACTGTAATTAAATGTAATGATTTAATTTATAATGTAAGAATGTACTTTAATAGAACTGTAATGGACAATCATAAGCGTATGTGAAGTAATCCATAATTGTAATCGTAATTGTAATGAACCAAAATTAATACGTACTCAGTCGTGTACTTAATTTGTACTTATGTGTACTATTACGAAATGATATCGCCTTCGTAAATGTAGACTCGGCGAAAAATACAAATTAGTTTTTATTTTATTTTTTTTAAATTTTTATTTGCAATCTTTCAAACATCTGATCATGTGTTTAAAAGGGGTAAACTTAACCTTCGACTGTCTTCCCCCCCAAACATTTAAGTTTATATTATACATGTACTTGTAAAATTACCGCACTTCTTCATTAGACTTCTTGATTAAGTCACTTCATCATAGCACTTCATTAGGACTCCCTTGTTAGCAGCCTCGCTGCGGGGAGGGGGCAGAGGCCCCTTGCCTTCTTAATATTTTTAGATTCCGGCCTGAGCCATGGTCGAAAGAGGTCGAACTTCTACCCCTGTAAATTCAGAGCACTACCTGTACATTTTGAGAAGTAAACTAAATGTAAGAGAAACTTTTTATTTTTCCCTTCGAGCCGTGCTCTCTTCAGAAGAACTTAGTTAAGTCGATAATTTTAGTATAAGAGAAAGTATCAGAGTATTATAGCAAGAGAAGAATTAATAATTCTCGACCCATAAAGCGAGAGAAAGAGACAACCCAAGCACCATAGAAGATATTGGCATAACAGTCTGGCGAGTCTGTAGCCAAGAGTTTAACAGAGTGGCGACCGAAAAGAATTACAGAATGTTATAGAAGAAATATCCGTTGCTGCCTCCTAACTAGAACCCCCGTCGATTCCGAACCGACTCAGGGCCTTATGCGGAGGGGTTAACAGTCTGGCGACCCTGCACCAGGATGAGAAGATTATTTTAAGATTATTATTATTTTAAGAAGATTATTTTAAGAAGATTATTTTAAGAAGAAGATTTTAACAAGAAGATTTTAAGAAGAGGCCACTCTTTGGCCAAGATAGAAATTACCCTGCATCAGGATAAAACCAGTTGACCGGCGTGTCACGACTTCTAGTTCGTAACATCCACCCTTGAACCGGTGTGTCACGACTCCAAGTTCCCCACGCCTAGTTTTCATCCAAAAGAAGTAGCCAGCAAGACGTCTTCAGGACACGTCTCTAAGGACTTCGCCCAGAAATTGTTAAGTACAGAGTTGGTTTTTTTAAGTAATTTGTAAACATTTGAAAAATAAGTATTATTAACAGTTAATATTTAGTATGGAGCCAGAATTTAACACAAAACACAGGTAACACTTCAGACACCAGTGATACATTTGTTTTTATTGAAACAGTAATTTTCACAGAAGTTAAATGTAAGAGAAGTTAAAAGTAAGAGAGTTAATTTCAAAGAGAGTTAATTTCAAAGAGAGTTAATTTCAAAGAGAGTTAATTTCAAAGAGAGTTAATTTCAAAGAGAGTTAATTTCAAAGAGAGTTAATTTCAAAGAGAGTTAATTTCAAAGAGAGTTAATTTCAAAGAGAGTTAATTTCAAAGAGAGTTAATTTCAAAGAGAGTTAATTTCAAAGTGAGTTAATTTCAGAGAGTTCATTTCAGAGAGAGTTAATTTCAAAGAGAGTTAATTTCAAAGAGAGTTAATTTCAAAGAGAGTTAATTTCAAAGAGAGTTAATTTCAAAGAGAGTTAATTTCAAATAGAGTTAATTTCAAAGAGAGTTAATTTCAAGAGAGTTAATTTCAGAGTTATTTTCACTGTTATATTCAGTATAGAATAATTTTATCTTATGTATCAAACATAATAGTATCGTACCTTCGTGTACATTCGAGTGAAATGTTGTTTACATTTTTTTTATTTTTTGTTTGCAAATTTTTTTCAATTACTGAATTGAATTGACTTGCAAATTAAGAAAGAGAGAGTTTGTAGAGAGTTTATAGATTTAGAGAGATACTTGAAGTAATTTTGAAGTCATTTTTTTTAAGCCATTTTTTTGAAGTCATTTTTGAAGTCAGTTTTTGAAGTCAGAAGGTTGCACCAAGAGGGTCAACCAAAACAGAGGTTAATCGTCTCCACTTGAATAGAGATCAAGTGCAGTCATTTTCCATTTTCAGTTAATTTCAAGTTAGTTTCAGAATACTTGATAAGAGGTCAAGTCAGAAGGTTGCGCCAAGACGGCCGCCCCAGAGATTTATAGAAATACTTGATAGAGTTCAAGTCAGAGAGTTTTATTTGAAGTCAGAGAGTTTTATTTGAAGTTAGAGAGTTCAAGTCGAAGTTATTTTTCAAGTCGAAGTTATTTTTCAAGTCGAAGTTATTTTTCAAGTCGAAGTTATTTTTCAAGTCGAAGTTATTTTTCAAGTCGAAGTTATTTTTCAAGTCGAAGTTATTTTTCAAGTCGAAGTTATTTTTCAAGTCTCAAGTCATTTCAATGCAGTCAATTGAATTCAACTTTTTCTTTGTAATTTAAGAGAATTTAATTTAAGAAAATGTAATCTAAGAATTTAATTCAACCTTTTTTTGTGTTGTAAAAGAGAATTTAATTCAACCTGAATTGACCGGGTTGCGTCTTTAGTTTAACCTTTTTTCTTGTTTGTGAGAAGGAAATTGACCCATTTGTCTTTTCTTTTCATGCCATTATTGCGTATATAAATATATAGTCATGTAATTTATTATTTGTCACAAAACCGTTTTTACAATTGTTTGTAATGACTTTGATAATCATTGTAATGTATACGTGATAATAATAGTTGTGTAATAATTAATTAATCGATCTTGTCCCAATGACTCCTTTTAAATTACTATGCTGAGGAACATGCCGTCCCTCCGTTTTGTTTCAACTTTTTTTAATTTTTGTTTTAAGTAGTGTGACAAGCAATCTTTTTGTAAAGAGCAAAGTGCTCACGAAAGACTTAATGTCAATTTCAGACTTATATCCCCCGCTTAGTCACTCAATTCCCCGAATGTAGTACTCCAAACTTTTTTTATTTTATTTTTATTTTAACACCCCAACCCCAGTTGAACCCAGTGTCGACCAAAACCGTTTTTACAAAAGTTTATAACGAGTTTATAATTATTTTGATTATATGATGACAGAAATAGCGTAACAATTAATCGATCATGTACCTAATTTATCCTGCTCTGTACGATCGGGAAATTTACCCGTATGACCGCACATACCCTAAATTTCAGTCATTTAATTTTTAATAAAACTTCTACACAATAAAACAGATGTATTTGTCTATATGCAAACAAGTTTTCAGATTAAAAAAATCAAATAATTCAAATTCTATCAACATTCAACGAAAGAGTATAATTTTTCTACTTAACATGCAAAAATTATTAAACCTTTTTAATATATTTTTTTATTACATAAAAATAATTTTTAATGTAAAATTTAATTGAAATTATTAAAAGAAAACATTGTTCGAAATGCTTCCCTTCCATTTCAATAACTTTTTTATTCTTGGTCGAAATTCATCTATGGTTCGATTTACTTTTATTTTTAAGAATATTATAAAATTATGTTAGCTCATTAAAATGCATAATTGATCTCTATTCTTAATTTTTATTTTTTATTTTCTTTTGTTCAATTAATCGTGAGTAACTGTCCTTAAATTGTTATTGTACCATTTGTAAGGTATCAAACGAAAATTATAGTCAAATTGACATACTACTACAGTATATGGTTATGAATTTTAGTAGTCGAATTTAATTAATTTTGTCAAAATTCAATTTTAAAACCGTGAGATGTACTTTCATTAACTGTAAGGTCCTCTAAGTTCGTTTTTTTTAATTACCTTATACGTGTAACTGATTAATTATGTAAAATCTATAATCCTAATTGAATTTTATTACTTTTGACACATTCGAATTCATTTACGTTCCGTCCCTCCAGTCACTTTTGCATTAAAACTCGTATGCAAACATCATCATTATAATACATCATAATTATTGCTTACTATATATAAATTCTCGCTCATGCATTTATACAGTTAATTTAACAATCCTCTCAGCTAATCTGTCTCTCGAAATTATCAGATACACACTTTGTACCCAATAAACATAAATACACATTTGACCACAGGTCTATACATCATCCACTACGTAATTCGATTTGTACCTACAACAGTCAATAAAAATGCATGTATGCACACTATATATACTATATACATACAAACCTTATGCTAAAATCATTGAATATTCAGTTACTTGAAAAATCCTCTCAGCTAATCTAATCTGTCCTTCGAAATTGTAAGATACACACTTTGCACCTAATACACCCAAATACACACTAGACCACAGGTCTATACATCATCCATTACGTAATTCTATTTTTACCAACGCTAGCCAATAAATTTAGTTTATCAATTGTACTATCATGGAAGCCTCGAAAAATCCATGAACTTTAAAATTTATGTTTTTCCCTTTTACCTATTCATTATGAATGTAATTTATCCCACAGAAAAAAATAAAATTTGGTAAAAAATTTTAACCATATCATTGTTTGTAGAACTTAATTGTTTGTCTAAAATTAAAGTTTTAATCTTTGAAATTTTATATTTTATAATAGCCCTCTAAGCGAGTGTCATGTTAAAAATTTGGATACTCTGCATTGTACTCAACTACCTGAACTCGTTCTGTATAAAACTTGTATTGTAAAAAAGAATGTCGTCATCTAACTTGAATTACTTCCGATGTTATTTTCTCAATTGTATTATATTGTATTAATTGTATTATATTATTGTATTAATACCATTTTAGGGGGGAAATACTGTAAAAAGTGAACAATGAACAATTCCTACACCATCATTATATGGATTCATTGTCTTCATGCAGTACTTATGTTCGTATTTTTTATGTTCGAATGTCCATTTTTACGTAAGAAACCAAAATCGCCTAAGCGAGTTTTGGATAGAATTTCGATTTATACTTCTTTATTCATTACTGTATTTCTCTAATTCATCTTTTCTAATAATGACTTATACACTATGACGTCACAAAATAACTTTGTTCTCTTTACGTTTCCCATACTTTGTACACTGAATCACGTTCTTAGTATTTGGACATCTTCCGTATTCAATGTATGGTAAATTCTTTAGTAATAATGTTGTGGTGTTATGTAGTATAAACATTATTATTCAACCATATTCATCCATACGTCACGTTTTCCCCGTCATTAATTCCCCTTGATCATTATCCTATATAAATTTTATTAAATATTCATTTTTTCTCGTTCGTTCGAAAACGCAAAAATACGTTCTCGTATTATGTTTTTTATTATTTTTTTTTCAAGTGCGTTCACCCCTCAAGATATTCATAAATGCTTACTAAGATCGAATTCCGCTCACGACGACAGATTCGAACGCCTCAAAGATAAAATATCTCCGTTCGCTCTGATTTCAAATTTATAACATGTTAAACATATTATAACATATTATGTATATAAATCTATATCATGTGTGCCATGTACGTTGTATTATATTTCTAAACATCTTAATTGTCTATTAATATGAAACACTGTAAAAACAAAACAAAGTTATAGTAACTGTTTAATTGTAATTAACTGTAATACTTTAATTTAATATAACGTAATGTACTTTAATGAAACTGTAATTAATAATAACTTGTAATGTACTTCAATGAAACTGTAATTAAATGTAATGATTTAATTTATAATGTAAGAATGTACTTTAATAGAACTGTAATGGACAATCATAAGCGTATGTGAAGTAATCCATAATTGTAATCGTAATTGTAATGAACCAAAATTAATACGTACTCAGTCGTGTACTTAATTTGTACTTATGTGTACTATTACGAAATGATATCGCCTTCGTAAATGTAGACTCGGCGAAAAATACAAATTAGTTTTTATTTTTATTTTTTTTAAATTTTTATTTGCAATCTTTCAAACATCTGATCATGTGTTTAAAAGGGGTAAACTTAACCTTCGACTGTCTTCCCCCCCAAACATTTAAGTTTATATTATACATGTACTTGTAAAATTACCGCACTTCTTCATTAGACTTCTTGATTAAGTCACTTCATCATAGCACTTCATTAGGACTCCCTTGTTAGCAGCCTCGCTGCGGGGAGGGGGCAGAGGCCCCTTGCCTTCTTAATATTTTTAGATTCCGGCCTGAGCCATTGTCGAAAGAGGTCGAACTTCTACCCCTGTAAATTCAGAGCACTACCTGTACATTTTGAGAAGTAAACTAAATGTAAAAGAAACTTTATTTTTCCCTTCGAGCCGTGCTCTCTTCAGAAGAACTTAGTTAAGTCGATAATTTTAGTATAAGAGAAAGTATCAGAGTATTATAGCAAGAGAAGAATTAATAATTCTCGACCCATAAAGCGAGAGAAAGAGACAACCCAAGCACCATAGAAGATATTGGCATAACAGTCTGGCGAGTCTGTAGCCAAGAGTTTAACAGAGTGGCGACCGAAAAGAATTACAGAATGTTATAGAAGAAATATCCGTTGCTGCCTCCTAACTAGAACCCCCGTCGATTCCGAACCGACTCAGGGCCTTATGCGGAGGGGTTAACAGTCTGGCGACCCTGCACCAGGATGAGAAGATTATTTTAAGATTATTATTATTTTAAGAAGATTATTTTAAGAAGATTATTTTAAGAAGAAGATTTTAACAAGAAGATTTTAAGAAGAGGCCACTCTTTGGCCAAGATAGAAATTACCCTGCATCAGGATAAAACCAGTTGACCGGCGTGTCACGACTTCTAGTTCGTAACATCCACCCTTGAACCGGTGTGTCACGACTCCAAGTTCCCCACGCCTAGTTTTCATCCAAAAAGAAGTAGCCAGCAAGACGTCTTCAGGACACGTCTCTAAGGACTTCGCCCCAGAAATTGTTAAGTACAGAGTTGGTTTTTTTAAGTAATTTGTAAACATTTGAAAAATAAGTATTATTAACAGTTAATATTTAGTATGGAGCCAGAATTTAACACAAAACACAGGTAACACTTCAGACACCAGTGATACATTTGTTTTTATTGAAACAGTAATTTTCACAGAAGTTAAATGTAAGAGAAGTTAAAAGTAAGAGAGTTAATTTCAAAGAGAGTTAATTTCAAAGAGAGTTAATTTCAAAGAGAGTTAATTTCAAAGAGAGTTAATTTCAAGAGAGTTAATTCAGAGTTATTTTCACTGTTATTCAGTATAGAATAATTTTATCTTATGTATCAAACATAATAGTATCGTACCTTCGTGTACATTCGAGTGAAATGTTGTTTACATTTTTTTTATTTTTTGTTTGCAAATTTTTTTCAATTACTGAATTGAATTGACTTGCAAATTAAAAAGAGAGAGTTTGTAGAGAGTTTATAGATTTAGAGAGATACTTGAAGTAATTTTGAAGTCATTTTTTTTTAAGCCATTTTTTTGAAGTCATTTTTGAAGTCAGTTTTTGAAGTCAGAAGGTTGCACCAAGAGGGTCAACCAAAACAGAGGTTAATCGTCTCCACTTGAATAGAGATCAAGTGCAGTCATTTTCCATTTTCAGTTAATTTCAAGTTAGTTTCAGAATACTTGATAAGAGGTCAAGTCAGAAGGTTGCGCCAAGACGGCCGCCCCAGAGATTTATAGAAATACTTGATAGACTTCAAGTCAGAGAGTTTTATTTGAAGTCAGAGAGTTTTATTTGAAGTTAGAGAGTTCAAGTCGAAGTTATTTTTCAAGTCGAAGTTTTTTTCAAGTCGAAGTTATTTTTCAAGTCGAAGTTATTTTTCAAGTCGAAGTTATTTTTCAAGTCGAAGTTATTTTTCAAGTCGAAGTTATTTTTCAAGTCGAAGTTATTTTTCAAGTCGAAGTTATTTTTCAAGTCGAAGTTATTTTTCAAGTCGAAGTTATTTTTCAAGTCGAAGTTATTTTTCAAGTCTCAAGTCATTTCAATGCAGTCAATTGAATTCAACTTTTTCTTTGTAATTTAAGAGAATTTAATTTAAGAAAATGTAATCTAAGAATTTAATTCAACCTTTTTTTGTGTTGTAAAAGAGAATTTAATTCAACCTGAATTGACCGGGTTGCGTCTTTAGTTTAACCTTTTTTCTTGTTTGTGAGAAGGAAATTGACCCATTTGTCTTTTCTTTTCATGCCATTATTGCGTATATAAATATATAGTCATGTAATTTATTATTTGTCACAAAACCGTTTTTACAATTGTTTGTAATGACTTTGATAATCATTGTAATGTATACGTGATAATAATAGTTGTGTAATAATTAATTAATCGATCTTGTCCCAATGACTCCTTTTAAATTACTATGCTGAGGAACATGCCGTCCCTCCGTTTTGTTTCAACTTTTTTTAATTTTTGTTTTAAGTAGTGTGACAAGCAATCTTTTTGTAAAGAGCAAAGTGCTCACGAAAGACTTAATGTCAATTTCAGACTTATATCCCCCGCTTAGTCACTCAATTCCCCGAATGTAGTACTCCAAACTTTTTTTTATTTTATTTTTATTTTAACACCCCAACCCCAGTTGAACCCAGTGTCGACCAAAACCGTTTTTACAAAAGTTTATAACGAGTTTATAATTATTTTGATTATATGATGACAGAAATAGCGTAACAATTAATCGATCATGTACCTAATTTATCCTGCTCTGTACGATCGGGAAATTTACCCGTATGACCGCACATACCCTAAATTTCAGTCATTTAATTTTTAATAAAACTTCTACACAATAAAACAGATGTATTTGTCTATATGCAAACAAGTTTTCAGATTAAAAAAATCAAATAATTCAAATTCTATCAACATTCAACGAAAGAGTATAATTTTTCTACTTAACATGCAAAAATTATTAAACCTTTTTAATATTTTTTTTTATTACATAAAAATAATTTTTAATGTAAAATTTAATTGAAATTATTAAAAGAAAACATTGTTCGAAATGCTTCCCTTCCATTTCAATAACTTTTTTATTCTTGGTCGAAATTCATCTATGGTTCGATTTACTTTTATTTTTAAGAATATTATAAAATTATGTTAGCTCATTAAAATGCATAATTGATCTCTATTCTTAATTTTTATTTTTTATTTTCTTTTGTTCAATTAATCGTGAGTAACTGTCCTTAAATTGTTATTGTACCATTTGTAAGGTATCAAACGAAAATTATAGTCAAATTGACATACTACTACAGTATATGGTTATGAATTTTAGTAGTCGAATTTAATTAATTTTGTCAAAATTCAATTTAAAACCGTGAGATGTACTTTCATTAACTGTAAGGTCCTCTAAGTTCGTTTTTTTTAATTACCTTATACGTGTAACTGATTAATTATGTAAAATCTATAATCCTAATTGAATTTTATTACTTTTGACACATTCGAATTCATTTACGTTCCGTCCCTCCAGTCACTTTTGCATTAAAACTCGTATGCAAACATCATCATTATAATACATCATAATTATTGCTTACTATATATAAATTCTCGCTCATGCATTATACAGTTAATTTAACAATCCTCTCAGCTAATCTGTCTCTCGAAATTATCAGATACACACTTTGTACCCAATAAACATAAATACACATTTGACCACAGGTCTATACATCATCCACTACGTAATTCGATTTGTACCTACAACAGTCAATAAAATGCATGTATGCACACTATATATACTATAATACAAACCTTATGCTAAAATCATTGAATATTCAGTTACTTGAAAAATCCTCTCAGCTAATCTAATCTGTCCTTCGAAATTGTAAGATACACACTTTGCACCTAATACACCCAAATACACACTAGACCACAGGTCTATACATCATCCATTACGTAATTCTCTTTTTACCAACGCTAGCCAATAAATTTAGTTTATCAATTGTACTATCATGGAAGCTCGAAAAATCCATGAACTTTAAAATTATGTTTTTCCCTTTTACCTATTCATTATGAATGTAATTTATCCCACAGAAAAAAATAAAATTTGGTAAAAAAGTTTAACCATATCATTGTTTGTAGAACTTAATTGTTTGTCTAAAATTAAAGTTTTAATCTTTGAATTTTATATTTTATAATAGCCCTCTAAGCGAGTGTCATGTTAAAAATTTGGATACTCTGCATTGTACTCAACTACCTGAACTCGTTCTGTATAAAACTTGTATTGTAAAAAAGAATGTCGTCATCTAACTTGAATTACTTACGATGTTATTTTTATATTGTATTATATTGTATTAATTGTATATATTATTGTATTAATACCATTTTAGGGGGGAAATACTGTAAAAAGTGAACAATGAACAATTCCCTACACCATCATTATATGGATTCATTGGTCTTCATGCATAGTACTTATGTTCGTATTTTTTATGTTCGAATGTCCATTTTTACGTAAGAAACCAAAATCGCCTAAGCGAGTTTTGGATAGAATTTCGATTTATACTTCTTTATTCATTACTGTATTTCTCTAATTCATCTTTTCTAATAATGACTTATAACACTATGACGTCACAAAATAACTTTGTTCTCTTTACGTTTCCCATACTTTGTACACTGAATCACGTTCTTAGTATTTGGACATCTTCCGTATTCAATGTATGGTAAATTCTTTAGTAATAATGTTGTGGTGTTATGTAGTATAAACATTATTATTCAACCATATTCATCCATACGTCACGTTTTCCCCGTCATTAATTCCCCTTGATCATTATCCTATATAAATTTTATTAAATATTCATTTTTTCTCGTTCGTTCGAAAACGCAAAAATACGTTCTCGTATTATGTTTTATTATTTTTTTTCAAGTGCGTTCACCCTCAAGATATTCATAAATGCTTACTAAGATCGAATTCCGCTCACGACGACAGATTCGAACGCCTCAAAGATAAATATCTCCGTTCGCTGATTTCAAATTTATAACATGTTAAACATATTATAACATATTATGTATATAAATCTATATCATGTGTGCCATGTACGTTGTATTATATTTCTAAACATCTTAATTGTCTATTAATATGAAACACTGTAAAAACCAAAGTTATAGTAACTGTTTAATTGTAATTAACTGTAATACTTAATTTAATATAACGTAATGTACTTTAATGAAACTGTAATTAATAATAACTTGTAATGTACTTCAATGAAACTGTAATTAAATGTAATGATTAATTTATAATGTAAGAATGTACTTTAATAGAACTGTAATGGACAATCATAAGCGTATGTGAAGTAATCCATAATTGTAATCGTAATTGTAATGAACCAAAATTAATACGTACTCAGTCGTGTACTTAATTTGTACTTATGTGTACTATTACGAAATGATATCGCCTTCGTAAATGTAGACTCGGCGAAAAATACAAATTAGTTTTTATTTTATTTTTTTTTAAATTTTTATTTGCAATCTTTCAAACATCTGATCATGTGTTTAAAAGGGGTAAACTTAACCTTCGACTGTCTTCCCCCCCAAACATTTAAGTTTATATTATACATGTACTTGTAAAATTACCGCACTTCTTCATTAGACTTCTTGATTAAGTCACTTCATCATAGCACTTCATTAGGACTCCCTTGTTAGCAGCCTCGCTGCGGGGAGGGGGCAGAGGCCCCTTGCCTTCTTAAATTTTTAGATTCCGGCCTGAGCCATGGTCGAAAGAGGTCGAACTTCTACCCCTGTAAATTCAGAGCACTACCTGTACATTTTGAGAAGTAAACTAAATGTAAGAGAAACTTTTTATTTTTCCCTTCGAGCCGTGCTCTCTTCAGAAGAACTTAGTTAAGTCGATAATTTTAGTATAAGAGAAAGTATCAGAGTATTATAGCAAGAGAAGAATTAATAATTCTCGACCCATAAAGCGAGAGAAAGAGACAACCCAAGCACCATAGAAGATATTGGCATAACAGTCTGGCGAGTCTGTAGCCAAGAGTTTAACAGAGTGGCGACCGAAAAGAATTACAGAATGTTATAGAAGAAATATCCGTTGCTGCCTCCTAACTAGAACCCCCGTCGATTCCGAACCGACTCAGGGCCTTATGCGGAGGGGTTAACAGTCTGGCGACCCTGCACCAGGATGAGAAGATTATTTTAAGATTATTATTATTTTAAGAAGATTATTTTAAGAAGATTATTTTAAGAAGAAGATTTAACAAGAAGATTTTAAGAAGAGGCCACTCTTTGGCCAAGATAGAAATTACCCTGCATCAGGATAAAACCAGTTGACCGGCGTGTCACGACTTCTAGTTCGTAACATCCACCCTTGAACCGGTGTGTCACGACTCCAAGTTCCCCACGCCTAGTTTTCATCCAAAAAGAAGTAGCCAGCAAGACGTCTTCAGGACACGTCTCTAAGGACTTCGCCCCAGAAATTGTTAAGTACAGAGTTGGTTTTTTTAAGTAATTTGTAAACATTTGAAAAATAAGTATTATTAACAGTTAATATTTAGTATGGAGCCAGAATTTAACACAAAACACAGGTAACACTTCAGACACCAGTGATACATTTGTTTTTTATTGAAACAGTAATTTCACAGAAGTTAAATGTAAGAGAAGTTAAAAGTAAGAGAGTTAATTTCAAAGAGAGTTAATTTCAAAGAGAGTTAATTTCAAAGAGAGTTAATTTCAAAGAGAGTTAATTTCAAAGAGAGTTAATTTCAAAGAGAGTTAATTTCAAAGAGAGTTAATTTCAGAGAGTTAATTTCAAAGAGAGTTAATTTCAAAGAGAGTTAATTTCAAAGAGAGTTAATTTCAAAGTGAGTTAATTTCAGAGAGTTAATTTCAAAGAGAGTTAATTTCAAAGAGAGTTAATTTCAAAGAGAGTTAATTTCAAAGAGAGTTAATTTCAAAGAGAGTTAATTTCAAAGAGAGTTAATTTCAAAGAGAGTTAATTTCAAAGAGAGTTAATTTCAAAGAGAGTTAATTTCAAGAGAGTTAATTTCAGAGTTATTTTCACTGTTATATTCAGTATAGAATAATTTTATCTTATGTATCAAACATAATAGTATCGTACCTTCGTGTACATTCGAGTGAAATGTTGTTTACATTTTTTTTATTTTTTGTTTGCAAATTTTTTTCAATTACTGAATTGAATTGACTTGCAAATTAAGAAAGAGAGAGTTTGTAGAGAGTTTATAGATTTAGAGAGATACTTGAAGTAATTTTGAAGTCATTTTTTTTTAAGCCATTTTTTTGAAGTCATTTTTGAAGTCAGTTTTTGAAGTCAGAAGGTTGCACCAAGAGGGTCAACCAAAACAGAGGTTAATCGTCTCCACTTGAATAGAGATCAAGTGCAGTCATTTTCCATTTTCAGTTAATTTCAAGTTAGTTTCAGAATACTTGATAAGAGGTCAAGTCAGAAGGTTGCGCCAAGACGGCCGCCCCAGAGATTTATAGAAATACTTGATAGAGTTCAAGTCAGAGAGTTTTATTTGAAGTCAGAGAGTTTTATTTGAAGTTAGAGAGTTCAAGTCGAAGTTATTTTTCAAGTCGAAGTTATTTTTCAAGTCGAAGTTATTTTTCAAGTCGAAGTTATTTTTCAAGTCGAAGTTATTTTTCAAGTCGAAGTTATTTTTCAAGTCGAAGTTATTTTCAAGTCGAAGTTATTTTTCAAGTCTCAAGTCATTTCAATGCAGTCAATTGAATTCAACTTTTTCTTTGTAATTTAAGAGAATTTAATTTAAGAAAATGTAATCTAAGAATTTAATTCAACCTTTTTTTGTGTTGTAAAAGAGAATTTAATTCAACCTGAATTGACCGGGTTGCGTCTTTAGTTTAACCTTTTTTCTTGTTTGTGAGAAGGAAATTGACCCATTTGTCTTTTCTTTTCATGCCATTATTGCGTATATAAATATATAGTCATGTAATTTATTATTTGTCACAAAACCGTTTTTACAATTGTTTGTAATGACTTTGATAATCATTGTAATGTATACGTGATAATAATAGTTGTGTAATAATTAATTAATCGATCTTGTCCCAATGACTCCTTTTAAATTACTATGCTGAGGAACATGCCGTCCCTCCGTTTTGTTTCAACTTTTTTTAATTTTTGTTTTAAGTAGTGTGACAAGCAATCTTTTTGTAAAGAGCAAAGTGCTCACGAAAGACTTAATGTCAATTTCAGACTTATATCCCCCGCTTAGTCACTCAATTCCCCCGAATGTAGTACTCCAAACTTTTTTTTATTTTATTTTTATTTTAACACCCCAACCCCAGTTGAACCCAGTGTCGACCAAAACCGTTTTTACAAAAGTTTATAACGAGTTTATAATTATTTTGATTATATGATGACAGAAATAGCGTAACAATTAATCGATCATGTACCTAATTTATCCTGCTCTGTACGATCGGGAAATTTACCCGTATGACCGCACATACCCTAAATTTCAGTCATTTAATTTTTAATAAAACTTCTACACAATAAAACAGATGTATTTGTCTATATGCAAACAAGTTTTCAGATTAAAAAAATCAAATAATTCAAATTCTATCAACATTCAACGAAAGAGTATAATTTTTCTACTTAACATGCAAAAATTATTAAACCTTTTTAATATATTTTTTTTATTACATAAAAATAATTTTTAATGTAAAATTTAATTGAAATTATTAAAAGAAAACATTGTTCGAAATGCTTCCCTTCCATTTCAATAACTTTTTTATTCTTGGTCGAAATTCATCTATGGTTCGATTTACTTTTATTTTTAAGAATATTATAAAATTATGTTAGCTCATTAAAATGCATAATTGATCTCTATTCTTAATTTTTATTTTTATTTTCTTTTGTTCAATTAATCGTGAGTAACTGTCCTTAAATTGTTATTGTACCATTTGTAAGGTATCAAACGAAAATTATAGTCAAATTGACATACTACTACAGTATATGGTTATGAATTTTAGTAGTCGAATTTAATTAATTTTGTCAAAATTCAATTTTAAAACCGTGAGATGTACTTTCATTAACTGTAAGGTCCTCTAAGTTCGTTTTTTTTAATTACCTTATACGTGTAACTGATTAATTATGTAAAATCTATAATCCTAATTGAATTTTATTACTTTTGACACATTCGAATTCATTTACGTTCCGTCCCTCCAGTCACTTTTGCATTAAAACTCGTATGCAAACATCATCATTATAATACATCATAATTATTGCTTACTATATATAAATTCTCGCTCATGCATTTATACAGTTAATTTAACAATCCTCTCAGCTAATCTGTCTCTCGAAATTATCAGATACACACTTTGTACCCAATAAACATAAATACACATTTGACCACAGGTCTATACATCATCCACTACGTAATTCGATTTGTACCTACAACAGTCAATAAAAATGCATGTATGCACACTATATATACTATATACATACAAACCTTATGCTAAAATCATTGAATATTCAGTTACTTGAAAAATCCTCTCAGCTAATCTAATCTGTCCTTCGAAATTGTAAGATACACACTTTGCACCTAATACACCCAAATACACACTAGACCACAGGTCTATACATCATCCATTACGTAATTCTATTTTTACCAACGCTAGCCAATAAATTTAGTTTATCAATTGTACTATCATGGAAGCCTCGAAAAATCCATGAACTTTAAAATTTATGTTTTTCCCTTTTACCTATTCATTATGAATGTAATTTATCCCACAGAAAAAAATAAAATTTGGTAAAAAATTTTAACCATATCATTGTTTGTAGAACTTAATTGTTTGTCTAAAATTAAAGTTTTAATCTTTGAAATTTTATATTTTATAATAGCCCTCTAAGCGAGTGTCATGTTAAAAATTTGGATACTCTGCATTGTACTCAACTACCTGAACTCGTTCTGTATAAAACTTGTATTGTAAAAAAGAATGTCGTCATCTAACTTGAATTACTTCCGATGTTATTTTCTCAATTGTATTATATTGTATTAATTGTATTATATTATTGTATTAATACCATTTTAGGGGGGGAAATACTGTAAAAAGTGAACAATGAACAATTCCTACACCATCATTATATGGATTCATTGTCTTCATGCAGTACTTATGTTCGTATTTTTTATGTTCGAATGTCCATTTTTACGTAAGAAACCAAAATCGCCTAAGCGAGTTTTGGATAGAATTTCGATTTATACTTCTTTATTCATTACTGTATTTCTCTAATTCATCTTTTCTAATAATGACTTATACACTATGACGTCACAAAATAACTTTGTTCTCTTTACGTTTCCCATACTTTGTACACTGAATCACGTTCTTAGTATTTGGACATCTTCCGTATTCAATGTATGGTAAATTCTTTAGTAATAATGTTGTGGTGTTATGTAGTATAAACATTATTATTCAACCATATTCATCCATACGTCACGTTTTCCCCGTCATTAATTCCCCTTGATCATTATCCTATATAAATTTTATTAAATATTCATTTTTTCTCGTTCGTTCGAAAACGCAAAAATACGTTCTCGTATTATGTTTTTTATTATTTTTTTTCAAGTGCGTTCACCCCTCAAGATATTCATAAATGCTTACTAAGATCGAATTCCGCTCACGACGACAGATTCGAACGCCTCAAAGATAAAATATCTCCGTTCGCTCTGATTTCAAATTTATAACATGTTAAACATATTATAACATATTATGTATATAAATCTATATCATGTGTGCCATGTACGTTGTATTATATTTCTAAACATCTTAATTGTCTATTAATATGAAACACTGTAAAAACAAAACAAAGTTATAGTAACTGTTTAATTGTAATTAACTGTAATACTTTAATTTAATATAACGTAATGTACTTTAATGAAACTGTAATTAATAATAACTTGTAATGTACTTCAATGAAACTGTAATTAAATGTAATGATTTAATTTATAATGTAAGAATGTACTTTAATAGAACTGTAATGGACAATCATAAGCGTATGTGAAGTAATCCATAATTGTAATCGTAATTGTAATGAACCAAAATTAATACGTACTCAGTCGTGTACTTAATTTGTACTTATGTGTACTATTACGAAATGATATCGCCTTCGTAAATGTAGACTCGGCGAAAAATACAAATTAGTTTTTATTTTTATTTTTTTTAAATTTTTATTTGCAATCTTTCAAACATCTGATCATGTGTTTAAAAGGGGTAAACTTAACCTTCGACTGTCTTCCCCCCAAACATTTAAGTTTATATTATACATGTACTTGTAAAATTACCGCACTTCTTCATTAGACTTCTTGATTAAGTCACTTCATCATAGCACTTCATTAGGACTCCCTTGTTAGCAGCCTCGCTGCGGGGAGGGGGCAGAGGCCCCTTGCCTTCTTAATATTTTTAGATTCCGGCCTGAGCCATGGTCGAAAGAGGTCGAACTTCTACCCCTGTAAATTCAGAGCACTACCTGTACATTTTGAGAAGTAAACTAAATGTAAGAGAAACTTTTTATTTTTCCCTTCGAGCCGTGCTCTCTTCAGAAGAACTTAGTTAAGTCGATAATTTTAGTATAAGAGAAAGTATCAGAGTATTATAGCAAGAGAAGAATTAATAATTCTCGACCCATAAAGCGAGAGAAAGAGACAACCCAAGCACCATAGAAGATATTGGCATAACAGTCTGGCGAGTCTGTAGCCAAGAGTTTAACAGAGTGGCGACCGAAAAGAATTACAGAATGTTATAGAAGAAATATCCGTTGCTGCCTCCTAACTAGAACCCCCGTCGATTCCGAACCGACTCAGGGCCTTATGCGGAGGGGTTAACAGTCTGGCGACCCTGCACCAGGATGAGAAGATTATTTTAAGATTATTATTATTTTAAGAAGATTATTTTAAGAAGATTATTTTAAGAAGAAGATTTTAACAAGAAGATTTTAAGAAGAGGCCACTCTTTGGCCAAGATAGAAATTACCCTGCATCAGGATAAAACCAGTTGACCGGCGTGTCACGACTTCTAGTTCGTAACATCCACCCTTGAACCGGTGTGTCACGACTCCAAGTTCCCCACGCCTAGTTTTCATCCAAAAAGAAGTAGCCAGCAAGACGTCTTCAGGACACGTCTCTAAGGACTTCGCCCCAGAAATTGTTAAGTACAGAGTTGGTTTTTTTAAGTAATTTGTAAACATTTGAAAAATAAGTATTATTAACAGTTAATATTTAGTATGGAGCCAGAATTTAACACAAAACACAGGTAACACTTCAGACACCAGTGATACATTTGTTTTTATTGAAACAGTAATTTTCACAGAAGTTAAATGTAAGAGAAGTTAAAAGTAAGAGAGTTAATTTCAAAGAGAGTTAATTTCAAAGAGAGTTAATTTCAAAGAGAGTTAATTTCAAAGAGAGTTAATTTCAAAGAGAGTTAATTTCAAAGAGAGTTAATTTCAAAGAGAGTTAATTTCAAAGAGAGTTAATTTCAAAGAGAGTTAATTTCAAAGAGAGTTAATTTCAAAGAGAGTTAATTTCAAAGTGAGTTAATTTCAGAGAGTTAATTTCAGAGAGAGTTAATTTCAAAGAGAGTTAATTTCAAAGAGAGTTAATTTCAAAGAGAGTTAATTTCAAAGAGAGTTAATTTCAAAGAGAGTTAATTTCAAAGAGAGTTAATTTCAAATAGAGTTAATTTCAAAGAGAGTTAATTTCAAGAGAGTTAATTTCAGAGTTATTTTCACTGTTATATTCAGTATAGAATAATTTTATCTTATGTATCAAACATAATAGTATCGTACCTTCGTGTACATTCGAGTGAAATGTTGTTTACATTTTTTTTATTTTTTGTTTGCAAATTTTTTTCAATTACTGAATTGAATTGACTTGCAAATTAAGAAAGAGAGAGTTTGTAGAGAGTTTATAGATTTAGAGAGATACTTGAAGTAATTTTGAAGTCATTTTTTTTAAGCCATTTTTTTGAAGTCATTTTTGAAGTCAGTTTTTGAAGTCAGAAGGTTGCACCAAGAGGGTCAACCAAAACAGAGGTTAATCGTCTCCACTTGAATAGAGATCAAGTGCAGTCATTTTCCATTTTCAGTTAATTTCAAGTTAGTTTCAGAATACTTGATAAGAGGTCAAGTCAGAAGGTTGCGCCAAGACGGCCGCCCCAGAGATTTATAGAAATACTTGATAGAGTTCAAGTCAGAGAGTTTTATTTGAAGTCAGAGAGTTTTATTTGAAGTTAGAGAGTTCAAGTCGAAGTTATTTTTCAAGTCGAAGTTATTTTTCAAGTCGAAGTTATTTTTCAAGTCGAAGTTATTTTTCAAGTCGAAGTTATTTTTCAAGTCGAAGTTATTTTTCAAGTCGAAGTTATTTTTCAAGTCGAAGTTATTTTTCAAGTCTCAAGTCATTTCAATGCAGTCAATTGAATTCAACTTTTTCTTTGTAATTTAAGAGAATTTAATTTAAGAAAATGTAATCTAAGAATTTAATTCAACCTTTTTTTGTGTTGTAAAGAGAATTTAATTCAACCTGAATTGACCGGGTTGCGTCTTTAGTTTAACCTTTTTTCTTGTTTGTGAGAAGGAAATTGACCCATTTGTCTTTTCTTTTCATGCCATTATTGCGTATATAAATATATAGTCATGTAATTTATTATTTGTCACAAAACCGTTTTTACAATTGTTTGTAATGACTTTGATAATCATTGTAATGTATACGTGATAATAATAGTTGTGTAATAATTAATTAATCGATCTTGTCCCAATGACTCCTTTTAAATTACTATGCTGAGGAACATGCCGTCCCTCCGTTTTGTTTCAACTTTTTTTAATTTTTGTTTTAAGTAGTGTGACAAGCAATCTTTTTGTAAAGAGCAAAGTGCTCACGAAAGACTTAATGTCAATTTCAGACTTATATCCCCCGCTTAGTCACTCAATTCCCCGAATGTAGTACTCCAAACTTTTTTTTATTTTATTTTTATTTTAACACCCCAACCCCAGTTGAACCCAGTGTCGACCAAAACCGTTTTTACAAAAGTTTATAACGAGTTTATAATTATTTTGATTATATGATGACAGAAATAGCGTAACAATTAATCGATCATGTACCTAATTTATCCTGCTCTGTACGATCGGGAAATTTACCCGTATGACCGCACATACCCTAAATTTCAGTCATTTAATTTTTAATAAAACTTCTACACAATAAAACAGATGTATTTGTCTATATGCAAACAAGTTTTCAGATTAAAAAAATCAAATAATTCAAATTCTATCAACATTCAACGAAAGAGTATAATTTTTCTACTTAACATGCAAAAATTATTAAACCTTTTTAATATATTTTTTTTATTACATAAAAATAATTTTTAATGTAAAATTTAATTGAAATTATTAAAAGAAAACATTGTTCGAAATGCTTCCCTTCCATTTCAATAACTTTTTTATTCTTGGTCGAAATTCATCTATGGTTCGATTTACTTTTATTTTAAGAATATTATAAAATTATGTTAGCTCATTAAAATGCATAATTGATCTCTATTCTTAATTTTTATTTTTATTTTCTTTTGTTCAATTAATCGTGAGTAACTGTCCTTAAATTGTTATTGTACCATTTGTAAGGTATCAAACGAAAATTATAGTCAAATTGACATACTACTACAGTATATGGTTATGAATTTTAGTAGTCGAATTTAATTAATTTTGTCAAAATTCAATTTTAAAACCGTGAGATGTACTTTCATTAACTGTAAGGTCCTCTAAGTTCGTTTTTTTTAATTACCTTATACGTGTAACTGATTAATTATGTAAAATCTATAATCCTAATTGAATTTTATTACTTTTGACACATTCGAATTCATTTACGTTCCGTCCCTCCAGTCACTTTTGCATTAAAACTCGTATGCAAACATCATCATTATAATACATCATAATTATTGCTTACTATATATAAATTCTCGCTCATGCATTTATACAGTTAATTTAACAATCCTCTCAGCTAATCTGTCTCTCGAAATTATCAGATACACACTTTGTACCCAATAAACATAAATACACATTTGACCACAGGTCTATACATCATCCACTACGTAATTCGATTTGTACCTACAACAGTCAATAAAAATGCATGTATGCACACTATATATACTATATACATACAAACCTTATGCTAAAATCATTGAATATTCAGTTACTTGAAAAATCCTCTCAGCTAATCTAATCTGTCCTTCGAAATTGTAAGATACACACTTTGCACCTAATACACCCAAATACACACTAGACCACAGGTCTATACATCATCCATTACGTAATTCTATTTTTACCAACGCTAGCCAATAAATTTAGTTTATCAATTGTACTATCATGGAAGCCTCGAAAAATCCATGAACTTTAAAATTTATGTTTTTCCCTTTTACCTATTCATTATGAATGTAATTTATCCCACAGAAAAAAATAAAATTTGGTAAAAAATTTTAACCATATCATTGTTTGTAGAACTTAATTGTTTGTCTAAAATTAAAGTTTTAATCTTTGAAATTTTATATTTTATAATAGCCCTCTAAGCGAGTGTCATGTTAAAAATTTGGATACTCTGCATTGTACTCAACTACCTGAACTCGTTCTGTATAAAACTTGTATTGTAAAAAAGAATGTCGTCATCTAACTTGAATTACTTCCGATGTTATTTTCTCAATTGTATTATATTGTATTAATTGTATTATATTATTGTATTAATACCATTTTAGGGGGGGAAATACTGTAAAAAGTGAACAATGAACAATTCCTACACCATCATTATATGGATTCATTGTCTTCATGCAGTACTTATGTTCGTATTTTTTATGTTCGAATGTCCATTTTTACGTAAGAAACCAAAATCGCCTAAGCGAGTTTTGGATAGAATTTCGATTTATACTTCTTTATTCATTACTGTATTTCTCTAATTCATCTTTTCTAATAATGACTTATACACTATGACGTCACAAAATAACTTTGTTCTCTTTACGTTTCCCATACTTTGTACACTGAATCACGTTCTTAGTATTTGGACATCTTCCGTATTCAATGTATGGTAAATTCTTTAGTAATAATGTTGTGGTGTTATGTAGTATAAACATTATTATTCAACCATATTCATCCATACGTCACGTTTTCCCCGTCATTAATTCCCCTTGATCATTATCCTATATAAATTTTATTAAATATTCATTTTTTCTCGTTCGTTCGAAAACGCAAAAATACGTTCTCGTATTATGTTTTTTATTATTTTTTTTTCAAGTGCGTTCACCCCTCAAGATATTCATAAATGCTTACTAAGATCGAATTCCGCTCACGACGACAGATTCGAACGCCTCAAAGATAAAATATCTCCGTTCGCTCTGATTTCAAATTTATAACATGTTAAACATATTATAACATATTATGTATATAAATCTATATCATGTGTGCCATGTACGTTGTATTATATTTCTAAACATCTTAATTGTCTATTAATATGAAACACTGTAAAAACAAAACAGTTATAGTAACTGTTTAATTGTAATTAACTGTAATACTTTAATTTAATATAACGTAATGTACTTTAATGAAACTGTAATTAATAATAACTTGTAATGTACTTCAATGAAACTGTAATTAATGTAATGATTTAATTTATAATGTAAGAATGTACTTTAATAGAACTGTAATGGACAATCATAAGCGTATGTGAAGTAATCCATAATTGTAATCGTAATTGTAATGAACCAAATTAATACGTACTCAGTCGTGTACTTAATTTGTACTTATGTGTACTATTACGAAATGATATCGCCTTCGTAAATGTAGACTCGGCGAAAAATACAAATTAGTTTTTATTTTATTTTTTTTTAAATTTTTATTTGCAATCTTTCAAACATCTGATCATGTGTTTAAAAGGGTAAACTTAACCTTCGACTGTCTTCCCCCCAACATTTAAGTTTATATTATACATGTACTTGTAAAATTACCGCACTTCTTCATTAGACTTCTTGATTAAGTCACTTCATCATAGCCACTTCATTAGGACTCCCTTGTTAGCAGCCTCGCTGCGGGGGGGGGCAGAGGCCCCTTGCCTTCTTAATATTTTTAGATTCCGGCCTGAGCCATGGTCGAAAGAGGTCGAACTTCTACCCTGTAAATTCAGAGCACTACCTGTACATTTTGAGAAGTAAACTAAATGTAAGAGAAACTTTTTATTTTTCCCTTCGGCCGTGCTCTCTTCAGAAGAACTTAGTTAAGTCGATAATTTTAGTATAAGAGAAAGTATCAGAGTATTATAGCAAGAGAAGAATTAATAATTCTCGACCCATAAAGCGAGAGAAAGAGACAACCCAAGCACCATAGAAGATATTGGCATAACAGTCTGGCGAGTCTGTAGCCAAGAGTTTAACAGAGTGGCGACCGAAAAGATTACAGATGTTATAGAAGAAATATCCGTTGCTGCCTCCTAACTAGAACCCCCGTCGATTCCGAACCGACTCAGGGCCTTATGCGGAGGGGTTAACAGTCTGGCGACCCTGCACCAGGATGAGAGATTATTTTAAGATTATTATTAGTTTAAGAAGATTATTTTAAGAAGATTATTTTAGAAGAAGATTTTAACAAGAAGATTTTAAGAAGAGGCACTCTTTGGCCAAGATAGAAATTACCCTGCATCAGGATAAAACCAGTGACCGGCGTGTCACGACTTCTAGTTCGTAACATCCACCCTTGAACCGGTGTGTCACGACTCCAAGTTCCCCACGCCTAGTTTTCATCCAAAAGAAGTAGCCAGCAGACGTCTTCAGGACACGTCTCTAAGGACTTCGCCCAGAAATTGTAAGTACAGAGTTGGTTTTTTTAAGTAATTTGAAACATTTGAAAAATAAGTATTATTAACAGTTAATATTAGTATGGAGCCAGAATTTAACACAAAACACAGGTAACACTTCAGACACAGTGATACATTTGTTTTATTGAAACAGTAATTTTCACAGAAGTTAAAGTAAGCAGAAGTTAAAAGTAGAGAGTTAATTTCAAAGAGAGTTAATTTCAAAGAGAGTTAATTTCAAAGAGAGTTAATTTCAAAGAGAGTTAATTTCAAAGAGAGTTAATTTCAAAGAGAGTTAATTTCAAAGAGAGTTAATTTCAAAGAGAGTTAATTTCAAAGAGAGTTAATTTCAAAGAGAGTTAATTTCAAAGAGAGTTAATTTCAAAGAGAGTTAATTTCAAAGAGAGTTAATTTCAAAGAGAGTTAATTTCAAAGAGAGTTAATTTCAAAGAGAGTTAATTTCAGAGAGTTAATTTCAAGAGAGTTAATTTCAGAGTTATTTTCACTGTTATATTCAGTATAGAATAATTTTATCTTATGTATCAAACATAATAGTATCGTACTTCGTGTACATTCGAGTGAAATGTTGTTTACATTTTTTTTATTTTTTGTTTGCAAATTTTTTTCAATTACTGAATTGAATTGACTTGCAAATTAAGAAAGAGAGAGTTTGTAGAGAGTTTATAGATTTAGAGAGATACTTGAAGTAATTTTGAAGTCATTTTTTTTTAAGCCATTTTTTTGAAGTCATTTTTGAAGTCAGTTTTTGAAGTCAGAAGGTTGCACCAAGAGGGTCAACCAAAACAGAGGTTAATCGTCTCCACTTGAATAGAGATCAAGTGCAGTCATTTTCCATTTTCAGTTAATTTCAAGTTAGTTTCAGAATACTTGATAAGAGGTCAAGTCAGAAGGTTGCGCCAAGACGGCCGCCCCAGAGATTTATAGAAATACTTGATAGAGTTCAAGTCAGAGAGTTTTATTTGAAGTCAGAGAGTTTTATTTGAAGTTAGAGAGTTCAAGTCGAAGTTATTTTTCAAGTCGAAGTTATTTTTCAAGTCGAAGTTATTTTTCAAGTCGAAGTTATTTTTCAAGTCGAAGTTATTTTTCAAGTCGAAGTTATTTTTCAAGTCGAAGTTATTTTTCAAGTCGAAGTATTTTTCAAGTCTCAAGTCATTTCAATGCAGTCAATTGAATTCAACTTTTTCTTTGTAATTTAAGAGAATTTAATTTAAGAAAATGTAATCTAAGAATTTAATTCAACCTTTTTTTGTGTTGTAAAAGAGAATTTAATTCAACCTGAATTGACCGGGTTGCGTCTTTAGTTTAACCTTTTTTCTTGTTTGTGAGAAGGAAATTGACCCATTTGTCTTTTCTTTTCATGCCATTATTGCGTATATAAATATATAGTCATGTAATTTATTATTTGTCACAAAACCGTTTTTACAATTGTTTGTAATGACTTTGATAATCATTGTAATGTATACGTGATAATAATAGTTGTGTAATAATTAATTAATCGATCTTGTCCCAATGACTCCTTTTAAATTACTATGCTGAGGAACATGCCGTCCCTCCGTTTTGTTTCAACTTTTTTTAATTTTTGTTTTAAGTAGTGTGACAAGCAATCTTTTTGTAAAGAGCAAAGTGCTCACGAAAGACTTAATGTCAATTTCAGACTTATATCCCCCGCTTAGTCACTCAATTCCCCCGAATGTAGTACTCCAAACTTTTTTTTATTTTATTTTTATTTTAACACCCCAACCCCAGTTGAACCCAGTGTCGACCAAAACCGTTTTTACAAAAGTTTATAACGAGTTTATAATTATTTTGATTATATGATGACAGAAATAGCGTAACAATTAATCGATCATGTACCTAATTTATCCTGCTCTGTACGATCGGGAAATTTACCCGTATGACCGCACATACCCTAAATTTCAGTCATTTAATTTTTAATAAAACTTCTACACAATAAAACAGATGTATTTGTCTATATGCAAACAAGTTTTCAGATTAAAAAAATCAAATAATTCAAATTCTATCAACATTCAACGAAAGAGTATAATTTTTCTACTTAACATGCAAAAATTATTAAACCTTTTTAATATATTTTTTTTATTACATAAAAATAATTTTTAATGTAAAATTTAATTGAAATTATTAAAAGAAAACATTGTTCGAAATGCTTCCCTTCCATTTCAATAACTTTTTTATTCTTGGTCGAAATTCATCTATGGTTCGATTTACTTTTATTTTTAAGAATATTATAAAATTATGTTAGCTCATTAAAATGCATAATTGATCTCTATTCTTAATTTTTATTTTTTATTTTCTTTTGTTCAATTAATCGTGAGTAACTGTCCTTAAATTGTTATTGTACCATTTGTAAGGTATCAAACGAAAATTATAGTCAAATTGACATACTACTACAGTATATGGTTATGAATTTTAGTAGTCGAATTTAATTAATTTTGTCAAAATTCAATTTAAAACCGTGAGATGTACTTTCATTAACTGTAAGGTCCTCTAAGTTCGTTTTTTTTAATTACCTTATACGTGTAACTGATTAATTATGTAAAATCTATAATCCTAATTGAATTTTATTACTTTTGACACATTCGAATTCATTTACGTTCCGTCCCTCCAGTCACTTTTGCATTAAAACTCGTATGCAAACATCATCATTATAATACATCATAATTATTGCTTACTATATATAAATTCTCGCTCATGCATTTATACAGTTAATTTAACAATCCTCTCAGCTAATCTGTCTCTCGAAATTATCAGATACACACTTTGTACCCAATAAACATAAATACACATTTGACCACAGGTCTATACATCATCCACTACGTAATTCGATTTGTACCTACAACAGTCAATAAAAATGCATGTATGCACACTATATATACTATATACATACAAACCTTATGCTAAAATCATTGAATATTCAGTTACTTGAAAAATCCTCTCAGCTAATCTAATCTGTCCTTCGAAATTGTAAGATACACACTTTGCACCTAATACACCCAAATACACACTAGACCACAGGTCTATACATCATCCATTACGTAATTCTATTTTTACCAACGCTAGCCAATAAATTTAGTTTATCAATTGTACTATCATGGAAGCCTCGAAAAATCCATGAACTTTAAAATTTATGTTTTTCCCTTTTACCTATTCATTATGAATGTAATTTATCCCACAGAAAAAAATAAAATTTGGTAAAAAATTTTAACCATATCATTGTTTGTAGAACTTAATTGTTTGTCTAAAATTAAAGTTTTAATCTTTGAAATTTTATATTTTATAATAGCCCTCTAAGCGAGTGTCATGTTAAAAATTTGGATACTCTGCATTGTACTCAACTACCTGAACTCGTTCTGTATAAAACTTGTATTGTAAAAAAGAATGTCGTCATCTAACTTGAATTACTTCCGATGTTATTTTCTCAATTGTATTATATTGTATTAATTGTATTATATTATTGTATTAATACCATTTTAGGGGGGGAAATACTGTAAAAAGTGAACAATGAACAATTCCTACACCATCATTATATGGATTCATTGTCTTCATGCAGTACTTATGTTCGTATTTTTTATGTTCGAATGTCCATTTTTACGTAAGAAACCAAAATCGCCTAAGCGAGTTTTGGATAGAATTTCGATTTATACTTCTTTATTCATTACTGTATTTCTCTAATTCATCTTTTCTAATAATGACTTATACACTATGACGTCACAAAATAACTTTGTTCTCTTTACGTTTCCCATACTTTGTACACTGAATCACGTTCTTAGTATTTGGACATCTTCCGTATTCAATGTATGGTAAATTCTTTAGTAATAATGTTGTGGTGTTATGTAGTATAAACATTATTATTCAACCATATTCATCCATACGTCACGTTTTCCCCGTCATTAATTCCCCTTGATCATTATCCTATATAAATTTTATTAAATATTCATTTTTTCTCGTTCGTTCGAAAACGCAAAAATACGTTCTCGTATTATGTTTTTTATTATTTTTTTTTCAAGTGCGTTCACCCCTCAAGATATTCATAAATGCTTACTAAGATCGAATTCCGCTCACGACGACAGATTCGAACGCCTCAAAGATAAAATATCTCCGTTCGCTCTGATTTCAAATTTATAACATGTTAAACATATTATAACATATTATGTATATAAATCTATATCATGTGTGCCATGTACGTTGTATTATATTTCTAAACATCTTAATTGTCTATTAATATGAAACACTGTAAAAACAAAACAAAGTTATAGTAACTGTTTAATTGTAATTAACTGTAATACTTTAATTTAATATAACGTAATGTACTTTAATGAAACTGTAATTAATAATAACTTGTAATGTACTTCAATGAAACTGTAATTAAATGTAATGATTTAATTTATAATGTAAGAATGTACTTTAATAGAACTGTAATGGACAATCATAAGCGTATGTGAAGTAATCCATAATTGTAATCGTAATTGTAATGAACCAAAATTAATACGTACTCAGTCGTGTACTTAATTTGTACTTATGTGTACTATTACGAAATGATATCGCCTTCGTAAATGTAGACTCGGCGAAAAATACAAATTAGTTTTTATTTTTATTTTTTTTTAAATTTTTATTTGCAATCTTTCAAACATCTGATCATGTGTTTAAAAGGGGTAAACTTAACCTTCGACTGTCTTCCCCCCCAAACATTTAAGTTTATATTATACATGTACTTGTAAAATTACCGCACTTCTTCATTAGACTTCTTGATTAAGTCACTTCATCATAGCACTTCATTAGGACTCCCTTGTTAGCAGCCTCGCTGCGGGGAGGGGGCAGAGGCCCCTTGCCTTCTTAATATTTTTAGATTCCGGCCTGAGCCATGGTCGAAAGAGGTCGAACTTCTACCCCTGTAAATTCAGAGCACTACCTGTACATTTTGAGAAGTAAACTAAATGTAAGAGAAACTTTTTATTTTTCCCTTCGAGCCGTGCTCTCTTCAGAAGAACTTAGTTAAGTCGATAATTTTAGTATAAGAGAAAGTATCAGAGTATTATAGCAAGAGAAGAATTAATAATTCTCGACCCATAAAGCGAGAGAAAGAGACAACCCAAGCACCATAGAAGATATTGGCATAACAGTCTGGCGAGTCTGTAGCCAAGAGTTTAACAGAGTGGCGACCGAAAAGAATTACAGAATGTTATAGAAGAAATATCCGTTGCTGCCTCCTAACTAGAACCCCCGTCGATTCCGAACCGACTCAGGGCCTTATGCGGAGGGGTTAACAGTCTGGCGACCCTGCACCAGGATGAGAAGATTATTTTAAGATTATTATTATTTTAAGAAGATTATTTTAAGAAGATTATTTTAAGAAGAAGATTTTAACAAGAAGATTTTAAGAAGAGGCCACTCTTTGGCCAAGATAGAAATTACCCTGCATCAGGATAAAACCAGTTGACCGGCGTGTCACGACTTCTAGTTCGTAACATCCACCCTTGAACCGGTGTGTCACGACTCCAAGTTCCCCACGCCTAGTTTTCATCCAAAAGAAGTAGCCAGCAAGACGTCTTCAGGACACGTCTCTAAGGACTTCGCCCCAGAAATTGTTAAGTACAGAGTTGGTTTTTTTAAGTAATTTGTAAACATTTGAAAAATAAGTATTATTAACAGTTAATATTTAGTATGGAGCCAGAATTTAACACAAAACACAGGTAACACTTCAGACACCAGTGATACATTTGTTTTTATTGAAACAGTAATTTTCACAGAAGTTAAATGTAAGAGAAGTTAAAAGTAAGAGAGTTAATTTCAAAGAGAGTTAATTTCAAAGAGAGTTAATTTCAAAGAGAGTTAATTTCAAAGAGAGTTAATTTCAAAGAGAGTTAATTTCAAAGAGAGTTAATTTCAAAGAGAGTTAATTTCAAAGAGAGTTAATTTCAAAGAGAGTTAATTTCAAAGAGAGTTAATTTCAAAGAGAGTTAATTTCAAAGTGAGTTAATTTCAGAGAGTTAATTTCAAGAGAGTTAATTTCAAAGAGAGTTAATTTCAAAGAGAGTTAATTTCAAAGAGAGTTAATTTCAAAGAGAGTTAATTTCAAAGAGAGTTAATTTCAAAGAGAGTTAATTTCAAATAGAGTTAATTTCAAAGAGAGTTAATTTCAAGAGAGTTAATTTCAGAGTTATTTTCACTGTTATATTCAGTATAGAATAATTTTATCTTATGTATCAAACATAATAGTATCGTACCTTCGTGTACATTCGAGTGAAATGTTGTTTACATTTTTTTTATTTTTTGTTTGCAAATTTTTTTCAATTACTGAATTGAATTGACTTGCAAATTAAGAAAGAGAGAGTTTGTAGAGAGTTTATAGATTTAGAGAGATACTTGAAGTAATTTTGAAGTCATTTTTTTTTAAGCCATTTTTTTGAAGTCATTTTTGAAGTCAGTTTTTGAAGTCAGAAGGTTGCACCAAGAGGGTCAACCAAAACAGAGGTTAATCGTCTCCACTTGAATAGAGATCAAGTGCAGTCATTTTCCATTTTCAGTTAATTTCAAGTTAGTTTCAGAATACTTGATAAGAGGTCAAGTCAGAAGGTTGCGCCAAGACGGCCGCCCCAGAGATTTATAGAAATACTTGATAGAGTTCAAGTCAGAGAGTTTTATTTGAAGTCAGAGAGTTTTATTTGAAGTTAGAGAGTTCAAGTCGAAGTTATTTTTCAAGTCGAAGTTATTTTTCAAGTCGAAGTTATTTTTCAAGTCGAAGTTATTTTTCAAGTCGAAGTTATTTTTCAAGTCGAAGTTATTTTTCAAGTCGAAGTTATTTTTCAAGTCGAAGTTATTTTTCAAGTCTCAAGTCATTTCAATGCAGTCAATTGAATTCAACTTTTTCTTTGTAATTTAAGAGAATTTAATTTAAGAAAATGTAATCTAAGAATTTAATTCAACCTTTTTTTGTGTTGTAAAAGAGAATTTAATTCAACCTGAATTGACCGGGTTGCGTCTTTAGTTTAACCTTTTTTCTTGTTTGTGAGAAGGAAATTGACCCATTTGTCTTTTCTTTTCATGCCATTATTGCGTATATAAATATATAGTCATGTAATTTATTATTTGTCACAAAACCGTTTTTACAATTGTTTGTAATGACTTTGATAATCATTGTAATGTATACGTGATAATAATAGTTGTGTAATAATTAATTAATCGATCTTGTCCCAATGACTCCTTTTAAATTACTATGCTGAGGAACATGCCGTCCCTCCGTTTTGTTTCAACTTTTTTTAATTTTTGTTTTAAGTAGTGTGACAAGCAATCTTTTTGTAAAGAGCAAAGTGCTCACGAAAGACTTAATGTCAATTTCAGACTTATATCCCCCGCTTAGTCACTCAATTCCCCCGAATGTAGTACTCCAAACTTTTTTTTATTTTATTTTTATTTTAACACCCCAACCCCAGTTGAACCCAGTGTCGACCAAAACCGTTTTTACAAAAGTTTATAACGAGTTTATAATTATTTTGATTATATGATGACAGAAATAGCGTAACAATTAATCGATCATGTACCTAATTTATCCTGCTCTGTACGATCGGGAAATTTACCCGTATGACCGCACATACCCTAAATTTCAGTCATTTAATTTTTAATAAAACTTCTACACAATAAAACAGATGTATTTGTCTATATGCAAACAAGTTTTCAGATTAAAAAAATCAAATAATTCAAATTCTATCAACATTCAACGAAAGAGTATAATTTTTCTACTTAACATGCAAAAATTATTAAACCTTTTTAATATATTTTTTTATTACATAAAAATAATTTTTAATGTAAAATTTAATTGAAATTATTAAAAGAAAACATTGTTCGAAATGCTTCCCTTCCATTTCAATAACTTTTTTATTCTTGGTCGAAATTCATCTATGGTTCGATTTACTTTTATTTTTAAGAATATTATAAAATTATGTTAGCTCATTAAAATGCATAATTGATCTCTATTCTTAATTTTTATTTTTTATTTTCTTTTGTTCAATTAATCGTGAGTAACTGTCCTTAAATTGTTATTGTACCATTTGTAAGGTATCAAACGAAAATTATAGTCAAATTGACATACTACTACAGTATATGGTTATGAATTTTAGTAGTCGAATTTAATTAATTTTGTCAAAATTCAATTTTAAAACCGTGAGATGTACTTTCATTAACTGTAAGGTCCTCTAAGTTCGTTTTTTTTAATTACCTTATACGTGTAACTGATTAATTATGTAAAATCTATAATCCTAATTGAATTTTATTACTTTTGACACATTCGAATTCATTTACGTTCCGTCCCTCCAGTCACTTTTGCATTAAAACTCGTATGCAAACATCATCATTATAATACATCATAATTATTGCTTACTATATATAAATTCTCGCTCATGCATTTATACAGTTAATTTAACAATCCTCTCAGCTAATCTGTCTCTCGAAATTATCAGATACACACTTTGTACCCAATAAACATAAATACACATTTGACCACAGGTCTATACATCATCCACTACGTAATTCGATTTGTACCTACAACAGTCAATAAAAATGCATGTATGCACACTATATATACTATATACATACAAACCTTATGCTAAAATCATTGAATATTCAGTTACTTGAAAAATCCTCTCAGCTAATCTAATCTGTCCTTCGAAATTGTAAGATACACACTTTGCACCTAATACACCCAAATACACACTAGACCACAGGTCTATACATCATCCATTACGTAATTCTATTTTTACCAACGCTAGCCAATAAATTTAGTTTATCAATTGTACTATCATGGAAGCCTCGAAAAATCCATGAACTTTAAAATTTATGTTTTTCCCTTTTACCTATTCATTATGAATGTAATTTATCCCACAGAAAAAAATAAAATTTGGTAAAAAATTTTAACCATATCATTGTTTGTAGAACTTAATTGTTTGTCTAAAATTAAAGTTTTAATCTTTGAAATTTTATATTTTATAATAGCCCTCTAAGCGAGTGTCATGTTAAAAATTTGGATACTCTGCATTGTACTCAACTACCTGAACTCGTTCTGTATAAAACTTGTATTGTAAAAAAGAATGTCGTCATCTAACTTGAATTACTTCCGATGTTATTTTCTCAATTGTATTATATTGTATTAATTGTATTATATTATTGTATTAATACCATTTTAGGGGGGGAAATACTGTAAAAAGTGAACAATGAACAATTCCTACACCATCATTATATGGATTCATTGTCTTCATGCAGTACTTATGTTCGTATTTTTTATGTTCGAATGTCCATTTTTACGTAAGAAACCAAAATCGCCTAAGCGAGTTTTGGATAGAATTTCGATTTATACTTCTTTATTCATTACTGTATTTCTCTAATTCATCTTTTCTAATAATGACTTATACACTATGACGTCACAAAATAACTTTGTTCTCTTTACGTTTCCCATACTTTGTACACTGAATCACGTTCTTAGTATTTGGACATCTTCCGTATTCAATGTATGGTAAATTCTTTAGTAATAATGTTGTGGTGTTATGTAGTATAAACATTATTATTCAACCATATTCATCCATACGTCACGTTTTCCCCGTCATTAATTCCCCTTGATCATTATCCTATATAAATTTTATTAAATATTCATTTTTTCTCGTTCGTTCGAAAACGCAAAAATACGTTCTCGTATTATGTTTTTTATTTTTTTTTTTCAAGTGCGTTCACCCCTCAAGATATTCATAAATGCTTACTAAGATCGAATTCCGCTCACGACGACAGATTCGAACGCCTCAAAGATAAAATATCTCCGTTCGCTCTGATTTCAAATTTATAACATGTTAAACATATTATAACATATTATGTATATAAATCTATATCATGTGTGCCATGTACGTTGTATTATATTTCTAAACATCTTAATTGTCTATTAATATGAAACACTGTAAAAACAAAACAAAGTTAT
>JAJOZX010013415.1:62500-88948 GCA_023014485.1 Bathynomus jamesi | reverse complement strand
GTCCTTGTCATCCTTGGTCTTTTTCCACTTCGACTGTCCCCTCCACCCTTTCTTTTCCTCTGTCTTTCCTCTCACTTTTTCTTTGTTTTTCCGCTGAGATATGCCTTTAAATAGAGGCGAATCGGTTCTTCCTGAACTAAAAAAAAAAAAAATATATATAAATATATATATATATTATATTATATATATCACACACAAAACTGTTCGTGCTAAAATATCTGCAATTCCAGTTGTTACAGACGTGATTTTATTTTGTAGGTGATCAACGGTCCTTGGATTACTACTGTAAATTTTATCCTTTAAAATAACTCCCGAAAAGATAATATAATCGCAAGGATTAAGGTCGGGAGAGTATGGGACCCAAGGGCAGCCGTAAACAAATTTTCCTGAGTAAATGTAGAAATTACTTTGGTGAAAAGTGTTCGAAAATTCAGACCATGTTTAAATTAAATAATTAATATAATGTTTTTAATTTAAAAAAATTCTAAAGTGTACAGTATACTTTATTGACGTAAAAAATAGTTACTGTAACTCACATACACAGAAATACAGTAGTTATTAAAAGGTAGACATAGTCAGTCCTTTCTTTAACGCTATATATATATATGTGTGTATGTATACATATATATATATATCACGACAACCTAAACGTTAACAACAACCTGGTAACATTTTATCACCTGAAGAAACACTTGACCCTCCAGAGTTGTTTTATGTTGCTAACCCCCCTGCACTCGAGCCACTGGACAGCAATTAATTCAAATCTACCTTGCAAATGTGAGGGGTACCGTCAGATGGAAATATAGATGAATTTGGCAACTCTCGCATCACCGAGAAGGAAGATAAATTTTGTCTATATTGTGAAGTGTCAACCATAAGACTAAAGTTAAATTCCATCAAAGCAATTAACATTATGTGGCATATTAAACGGAGAAGCTTCATCTGTCCGAATCTAAAATAATATTTAAGTTAGGTCCTGTAAAAGAAAGTTATGACCATTTGTCCGATCCTAATTTGGGAATTTTTTCAATACCAGAAATATACCATTTTCACCTGATATTTTTCACTGTTTTTGACATGAAATCATTGCTTTTTTCATTTATTAATGTAATGTAACCTTTTAGTAATAAAATGGAGTATTTTTACACTGTATGTATTTTATTTCCAGGTCTCAAACCTATCAGGAACACAGGAAGTTGGAATTGTTACGACTGCCACGAAATTTTTAAGTTTTGTTTTCTTAGCAAGCAGGGATTTTAACCAAACTGAAAATAACTTCTGGTCCGTTTTTAGTATATAAAGAGATATCTTTCGTTTCAGAAATTTTTTTGTATTACTCGTAGTTTGGTAGAAAATGACCCATACGATCGCAACAGTGGCGTGACGGTCGCAACACACACACACTGTAAAGTAAAACAAAATACATTAGAACGGAATATAGACAGCAAGAGGAAGAACAAAAACAGTTTGTAAGAATAGAAATACTTAAGCAAAAAGAGCCGAAATTACATTCCTTTGATGAAATTAGTGTTTCATTTTATTTACCGATGGTACAATTCCCAACAACTTTGAAGGTGATATAACTTTGGAATATTTACCAATTTTCCTTTATGTAGCCCATGTGCAAAAGCGAAAGAAATTTGCACGTACGCGAAGGAAATTTGCGCATACGCAGTTAATGCATGCGGGATAACACAAACCTATGACGGTTTGTGTTCTGTTATTCGTGTGTAAAGGGCTAATGAGCTGAGAAGACATTACATAGAGCATGTTTTGCACTGGGGTATTATTTCCCTATGTGTAGAGAAGGTGCAGTAAAAAGTTCATGCTTATATTTCAGTTAATAAAAACCTTTTAAATTGTCAGATGTTCAAAAAATTGCTCGATATTTCAAATGGACTAAAACAACTGAGCAAAGAAAGTTTAAAAAACTTAGTTTTATTGATAAAATTTTGCCGCTGGTTAGAAAACTAGGGTGTAAAGTTGTACTTGGAAAAAAAAAGTAGCTGTGGATGAAGGGATGATTTCCTCCGAAATGATGTAAATACGGCCCCCTGTGAAAATATAACAATATGTAAGAGCTGAAAGTACACAAAGAGTAACAAAATACATTACCATATAAATCAAGTACAAAAACGTAAGCACACAGGTAAAACATATATATTGTAACAAACAGTAGACGTGTGAATAAAAGATGTCGTGAGCTATACACTTGTTATGTATGAGATGGAAGAGGTTCAACAAGAAAGGAATGCATGAATAGAGGCTTGTAGAAAACCATTGTCCTGGAAGGGGGATTTAATTGCGTGCGTATAGCTTCAATATAGGGAGTCAAAGGGGAGAAGGGTATAAAATTCCTATTGAAAGAAACCAAGACCTATAAAGTTGAGTAGATTCATTCGTAAAATATGCTGAAGATGATCTATGGAAGTAATACCATCGTAGAAAACTTGCAGACATTGGGCGTATTTGTCGGTACTATCCATCATAGCAAAAATGAAGGAAATTTTAGATGCCAAATTAAGTCAACATAAAATAAATGGGTCCTATAATGTTACGTCACCTTTAAACTTTGTAGAAATTTTTCAGTCAATTGTTTGTAATTGCTTCATCATTGAATAACATGAAATAACACTAATTCCATCAAAATTCCATTTTGGCGCTTTGTGTATTAATAAATGTCTGAAGTCTAATTACAGTATGTGAATAAATTGTGAAAACTGATAGTTTTTAAGACATTCCTACATGTATGAGTTTTCTTTATTATCTAAGAGTACCCATAATGATTAATATCACATTTTAATTCTATTCACCTGTTTGTAAATCTAGTGCCATTATTTTTCTGTTCTGTTAACTCTTATTACTTTAAACTTCCTACAGTTTATGAGAGTCCTTTCCATTTATATACAGCAGTGGTGCACAAACTTTTTTGATGTGAGGGCCAAGCGAAGAAAATAACTAAATGTATTAGCCTACTTACTTTCCATCTAAGTCATAAATTGGGTCACTTTTATATTCTAACTTTTTCATTGAATTGAAAAGACTCGTGGGGCCACTGAAAAGACCCGTGGGGGACACATTTGGCCCGCGGGCCAGGGTTTGTGCATCACTGATATACAGTCTCCTTAGTTAGCAGTTAGCTAGCTTACCATAGCACTATTTGAGATGCATGCCAAGTAAAGCAATTTTAGCTAGACACTGTTTCTTGAGTAAGTCCAAAAAGTCTTTTCAAGTATAAATTTCATATTGTAACTTCACATTACATTCATATCATTGGGCTGTAACGTTTCATATTTCAAAAATGTTTACCCCTTTAGCGCACAGTGTTAACTTTACTGATTTTGGTTTGGCTAACTTCAGACGATTTTATTTAGTCTCGGAAAGGACCTCTGTGCAGTAAAGGGTTAACTGTGTCAACAATTAAAGCGTTTCTAGTTAACCTGTAAAAGCTTCTCTTACATAATTCCGCAGTTTCTGCTAGAAGATAATATTTCTGAACTGGAACTTTCCTTGCTGAGATGGTGGTGGTGGTGGTGGTGATGATGGTGATGGTGGTGATGGTGGTGGTTGATGAATCATTTTTACTTGTTGAATTATATGAAAAACGTCAAAGGTTTTCTCTTCTGTTTATGGGTTTTCTGTTTCGGATTATCTGAGATGGAAGAGTTTATAGAGAGAAAATTACATCTATAACTGAATGGCATTGCATGAGATTTTTGCATATATCTACATACTCTGACTTAGAGAACAAATAGGAGTTTTAACAAAGTAAAATTTGTAACGTCTGATTCATATACGCAAAATCCACTTCTCTTATGAAATTTGTATAATGGAAATGAGCAAAGACACTCTTACGTTTCCAGCTATCTTTCATAAAAATGGTATCAAAAAAGCTTCAGTTGTCGTATTTTGGTGTATTTCGTTCGTTATTCTGATTTCATCTTCATTTCCTGATGGATTTAGACTCGTCCTCGTCTCACTCGTTCTTGTTCGTATTTTGGAAACGAATATTTTCAATCTCGATTTTCGTTCTGATGTATTTTTCTCGTTTATTTGATTTTTCTTATCTTTTCCTCTTTCACCATTTTGTAAGTTTAACTTCCTTATTTATTCTCTCCATTTTTACCTTGAGTTTCCTCATTTGAAGAATGAAGAATATTTTACACTAATATTTCTTCACTGACGTCATATTTTATAATTTAATTATAAAATTTCTAGAAATTTAGCAAACCTTTTTGGATTAAATTACTATTTGAAATTTTTTAAATTTTTAAGTCAACCTTCATACATACATACAGTACAGTCCGCCGCACACGTATTATATTTGAAACGAATTTCCAATATCGATCACAGAGGAAAGAAAAAAAAATTTGACTGACGCGTTTCATTGTCGAAGTGTCTAGAAACTTTTGTAGTACAGAATTTTTCAACGAAGACGTTTGCAGTTCCACAAAGACAAATAAAACGAAATAATCTAACTTAACCAAACAAAAATTTTACCTAACCAACTGTAACCCAACTATACCGAACTCTTGTTTACAAAGACAGCTTTAAAATTTTCATAAACAATAAGAATAAAATAAAACTTTTCGACACCATTTCCAAAAATTTTCTGTTCTATTATTAAGTTTGTGGCCTGAAATGTAACATTCCGCAGAGAGGAGAGGGGCGATTCGGAGTAGGAAGGGTCCAAACTACTTTGCAAATGGGTAAGGGAAAGACGATTCGGGATAGATGCCTAATGTGATAGAGAGGAATTTCCATGAATGAAGGATCAAGGAAACAAAGAGACATCTGTCTTTGATAGTTCCATGAACAAGGGATTTCTTGAAATCCGCAATGATTCAAAGTGATTGACTTTCAGTAAACGTTCAATCAATTACCGAAACAATGTTTTGCTAAATTACCCCGAGTGTTATATATATATATATATATATATATATATATACAGTATATATATATATTAATATTATATATATATACACACCTTTGGTAACCTTTGGTTTGCTTCCGCCCGAATTGTTCATTCTGACGAAGGTCAAGTTTTTCACTCCACCTTAGGCCTGTGTGTGTGTGTGTGTGTTGCACAAAATTCCTGTTGGACAAGACGTAATTTTCCTATACCTCTTCCTTCGGCATTTCGAACATCACCCCCCCCCCCCCCCCAGCAGCCCAGCGTCTTAACCACTAGGCCACCCAAGGTACCCATTTATCTACCAACCACTTTCTTTATTGTATGGAAGGATGAACATTACATATATATATATATATATATATATATATATATATATATATAATTATTATTTTATATATATATATATACACACCAGGTGATTATAAGGTTGGTCTCTTTTTATTTTTTTCATAAATTGCGAAGTATACATTGTATGAAGGCCCCTTCCCACGCCAAAAATGGAAGAGACAAAACAATGTATAGCTAGCCTAATGAGTGAAGCTGCAAAGGTTAGCTAAATTTTGTTGTAATGTGGCCACCATGAACATCTTCAACAACCTGCATACGAGGTATAACAATGAGGAGAGCTGCACGGACCATCTCCTGAGGAACAACAACAATTTCATGCTTAACTCTGGCAATGTGTGAGAACAGCGTTACACTCCAGAGGTTTAAGTCTGGAGATCGTGGTGGTTTTGCGTGTGATAAGTGTCGACTGATGATCCTTACACCGAATGTGGCACGTAATTGAGTTTGAATGTGGAAGTGCAATGTCCTGCATAACCGTTGCCTGTTGCAGAATTTTCCTGTTCTGCAATTGTAGAATAACAGTCAACATGCGTTTTCCCATATTGTACTGGTAGTGTACACCAATTTACAGGCATATGACGTACAGTATATACTTTGTAATTTATAATAAAAATAAAGAGGGACCAACTTTATAATTACCTCGTATATATATATATATATATATATATATATATATATATATATATATATATATATATTATATATATATATATACAGGGTGTAACAAAAGTCCGTTCTCATAGGGAAATAAGATATAACAGAATTGAATAAGAAAATAGTTTTAACTATACATTACAAACAATACAATCAACTTACCAATTAATCCAGTATATGCTCAAATTGCATCCCAGGTAGCCGTTGACACATTTCTATTCGTCTTTGTCGCTCCAGTAACGATAATCTTATGTCCCTATGAAAACGGAGTTTTGTTACACCCTGTATATATATATAGATATATATATATATATATATATATATATATATATACTTAATAAAAATATATTATCATTAATATTATATGATTATTTCAATATATTTTTATATAAATTTTTGTTTTTTCATATTTATTTCTTGTATTTGTTTTAACATTTTAGCACTGATGGAAACTGAACTTTTCCGGAACGTCTGTCAATAAATACCTACCATCTCCTCGTCCTCTTATTTCTCATTGAGTTGCGATTCCCTAAGAACAAACCCTTCAATCAAGGGTGTGTATGTGTGTGTGTGTGTGTGTGTGTGTGTGTGTGTGTGTGTGTGTGCGTGTGTGTGTGTCTGTGTATTGTACACAATTCCTGTAATTAGTGAGTGAGTACAAGAAGTAATTTTCCTATACTTATTCCTTCGGTATTTTTCCTGTTACCAGTGACTACGCATCAGTGAAAGGTGGGAGAAATAAGATTTAAATGTCCTATACCTTTAAATTAAGTCTTTATGCTTTTTGAATGAATGTTTTGCACGTATGTAAGTAAATTATTTTCTTCAGGACCAACCTACAGAGGACTGACAAAAGTACAGTACACACCGCGATGATTGCCCTCAAGGACAAATGTCAAAGCTCATCAATGGAATGGCGGAACGTGTGTCACCTTTACATAATGGAAAGTCGAAAGCAACACCATTCCAAGTATAGTGATTCAATAAATTTTCAAATTATCACATCAGGAACTGTGGAAAAACCGAAGGTGTCTATTTACTTTGGTCAACCCTCTGTATACACACCGCATATATACTATATATATATATAATATAGCCTGGTATGACAATGGAGAATCTTCTCTCTCTCTCTCTCTCTCTCTCTCTCTCTCTCTCTCTCTCTCTCTCTCTCTCTCACTCCCAGGTCCTTTCTAACCTGTGCATGAGATTTTTCGAGTCAAAAGTCTTAGCAAAAATTGTTAATTTTGAGTTAATATGCATATAGCCTTCTGCTCAAAAACTTGATGAACTCTTCCCAAATCTTAATAAATCTGTTGCATCTATTAAATTTACCAAAGAACAGGGAAGAGAGGAATCCCTACTTTTCTTGGATCTAGTCGTAATAAAAAGAGATATTGTGAAGTAAATACATGGAATATGAACAAACATTTCCTTCGTCCGTTATTATTGTTATTATTTACATAATCCAAAACGTATCAAAACGGCAAATTTATTTATTTTTTTTCCATTTTTGAACTGAATTACAGCTCTTAAAATTTTCAGTCCTGAATTTTTAGATGAGGAAGTTAATACTGTTTCTATGGAGGAAAAGGCTTCCTTATCCAGATTATGTTATTAAGAAGCCTGTTTGAAGCGAACTAAAAAGAAATAAACTAAGTAAATCGCACCAAAAATCACTTGAACATTTGCCGAAAGTATTAAGAAAGTACAAAATTCGGCTCTCCCGATTTAATTGACTTAGGCTAAATCAGCCCAGGCTCGGCCCCTACCCTCCACTTCCTTCAGGGCTGTGGGACATCGCTATTACCTAAGTCCTAAGCCTCTAAGTCTAAGGCATCATTTTCCAACCCTGAAGCCATGTTGTTTCAAATTGAATAAATACTTTTCTTGTAGCAAGCAATTTTGCCCCCATTTATCCGTTCAAAGCGCTTTATAAGATAGGAAATTAGGAAATGAGAGCTACTGGCCAATAATTCTGATGCATTGCTCTATTACCTCCTTTGAATAAAGGGGTAATGTTCATATTCTTTAATGGAAGTGGAATTTGTCTTGTGTCGAGTGAATTCTTTTCATAGTAAATATAGACGCTTGGCAATACTTTCTTTACATTTCTTCAGAAACATATGTACTCCATGTATCTGGACCCAGTTGTGAATTGTCTCGTATTTGTGATAAAGTCTTAATTACGTCTCCTTTGAAGAACTCTAAATCTATTAATCTATTAATTTGTTCTTGGCTGATTTGTATTTATGTCAAAGAATTCATCTGGATTTTCTACTTTTTCTTGGACTTTGGGGTGTTAAACGCAAAGTTAAATTGTTCCTTAAGCAGTTCGCTTACTTTTTCTAGGTATTTTTATATTCGGTTGCCCCATCTTTTAACCGACCAATATTCTTTTTACACTGCATTTTATTTTATTTTTCGCAAACGTGTAAAAGTATTTTTTTCTGCTACTCTGTTTTCCTCCTCGTTTGTTTTGTTAATGAATGTTTGTTTTAGGTCCACTTCTATTTCGTATAGTTTTTCTCTCTTTTGAGTCTCCTTGCTTCAGTTGTGCATCTGTGGCGTTTTTCTTACAATTTGTTTCCATTGTTTAAATAATGTTCTGATTTTTCTCTCGAGCTTGCTACGTTTTCTTTTTTGTCTCTTCGGAACATGGCTCAGCAATATGGGTTTAGTTTCGTTTTCTTTTATATTGTAGATAATATTTCTTCTGGAGTCTTCTCGTAAAGTAGCAATTCCCAATTTATCATACTTTCTTTAAATCTTCATTTACACTTTCCCAATGTACTTTCTTTGGATTCATAATCTTTAAATATTCCTTCTCACTTTCTGGGATGCATTTTTTGGTCACCTGGTTGCTAACTTTAATTGCATATCGATCAGGTTATGGTCAGAGAAATTTGTGGGCGTTACCTTTTTATTTATTATTGTGTCATTGTTATTGGTCAAAGTTAAATTCAAAACATTCTCTTTTCTATCCGCTTCACAGATTTCCTAGATAAGTGCATAAAAATATTTAGTAGCATTATTCGCTTGGTTCTATCATCTTTTGTAATGTTACCATGAAACTTCTTAACATATAAAACTTCGTCATTTTTCGTCTATGTTATGAATGGAAGGTTAAAATCCTCGCAAATTAAAATATTTGGTGCTTGGGTTTAAGCTTTTTTTTAACATAGTTTCTATTTCATTTGTAACGACTTGGAACTCACTTATCGTTGTGTTTGGTGGTCTATACACATTCATAATGATTAGGTTCAGTTCTTTTACTTCTAAAATAAAAATTTCGACTCGGCTGTTTGATTTGCTTACCCTCAATTTACATGTGAATATGTTTTTCTTGTAAATGCAAAAGCCTCCTCCTTTTCTAGAAAATCTATCTATTCTGTATATGTTGTAGTTCTGTAGTCCCATCTCAGCGTCTTCGATGCAGCTTTCTCAGCCTTTCTCGCATTTATGTGTGTTTCCGTTAGGCATATGATCTACAGACCGTCGTGTAGAGTTCTGCCAGTGATTTCTTCAACATCGACAGCTTCAACGAAGGATCATGTTCAGCGACGAAGCGATATTTCACCTCAGCGGTCGTGTCAATAGGCATAATGCACGCTATTGTGCCAATGAGAACCCCCATTGGATGGAGGAAGGACGTGTGCAATTCGATCCACGAATTATGGTGTGAGCTGCGCTCTGGGGGATCGGTTAATTGGTCCGTACTTTTTCGACGGCAATGTAACAGGTGAAACATATCTGTATATGCTGCAAACATTTCTAATGCCTATACTGGACGACATTCCATTGGCAGAACGGGCGGAGATGTGGTTTCAGCAGGATGGTGCACCACCACATTTCGCAACCATCGTCCGGAGCTCGTTAGATGAAACATTCCCAGCAAGTGGATCGGACGGCGAGGGCCCGTCGAATGGCCACCTAGGTTTCCAGACCTCACGCCTTTTGACTTTGTCTTGTGGGGCCATCTGAAGTCGGTAGTCTACGCTGATCGACCCAGAACCATACGTTCTCTAAAGGATAAAATCACATCTGAGTGTGCCAAAATCAGTACCAGTGTGTTAAGGAATGTTCAAACATCATACATTCAACGCGTCAGAAAGTGTCTCCAAGTGGAAGGCCACCAATTCGAACATTTATTATAATTTAATAAAATGTGCCTATGGTTCCTGATTTTTGCGCCACCCTGTATGTATGTATATATATATATATATATATATATATATATATATATATATATATATATATATATATACAGGGTGGGCCGTAAGTTTCCATACATAGGAAAAATTAAACGTTTGTTTTTATGTTTCAGATACCCTAAGAATATGCGTTTGACGTAAGATCTTGTTTACTGATGAAGCAAATTTTTACGTCAATGGAGAGGTTAATCGGCAAAACATACGTTATTGGAGTAATGCTAACCCTAACTGGCTGAGTCCGACGAAGATGCAAGGTGCCGGTAAAGTGATGGTGTGGGCTGGGATATGGGGTGACAGAATTATTGGACCAATTTTTGTCAGTGGAAATCTTAATGCCGAAAGGTATCTTAACATGTTGCAAGAAGAAATTTTCCCATCCCTGCTAAACGAGGAAGGTAACTTCCCAGTTTACTTCCAGCAAGATGGAGCTCCACCTCATTATGGTCTTCACGTGCGTCGGTATTTTGATCAGCAGTTTCCGGATGCTTGGATTGGTCGGCGTGGTCCTGTGGAGTGGCCTCCCAGATCCCCAGATCTCACCCCCCTTGATTTCTATCTTTGGGGGCACTTGAAGGCCATGGTGTATCAGGAAAAGATACGAGACATAAATCATCTAAAGGAACGTATCACCAACGCCATTACAAGCATAACGTCAACTGTGCTAATGCGTGTTCATCAACAGTGGGGAACACGTATTGAAATGTGTTTTCAAAACAATGGCAACCATGTAGAGCATAGTATATAAATAAAAATGGTTGTCCAAAAAAATGTTTATTTTTCCTATGTATGGAAACTTACGGCCCACCCTGTATATATATATATATGCACAGTATATGCAAAATCACTTTCCACCACAAGATCGAAAGCGTTATGTGTTTCCTAGAACGATGAAACAAGAGTCAGGTTACATTAAGTTTTATCTCGTGATAGCGTAGTGGCTAATATCCTCAACTCTCACTCAAGAAATTGGGGGTTCGAATCATGATTTCTCTCTCTCTCTCTCTCTCTCTCTCTATATATATATATATATATATATATATATATATCGTCTATATATATATATATATATATATATCTCTCTCTCTCTCTCTCTCTCTCTCTCTCTCTCTCTCTATATATATATATATATATATATATATATATATATATATATATATATATATATAGACGATGTATTGAATTTTTTTAATTGGAATCGCATCATTTAAGTTCACACCATTTCCCAATAAATTTATTTAACTTTCAACATTGTAAATTATGAAGAATACAAGACTATTTATGGTTATTGGAATGATTTTTTGGAACGTAAAGGTATTTCCTTTTATGGTTATTGCTTCTAACAAATAAAAAAATGGCACTCGTTAGGTGTGACACATGCCTAACTTATCGTAAATATTTTCTTTGACATGGGAATAGCTGTTGTCGGCTCTTAAACAGGCAATAAAATCAAATCATTGAATTGAAAATCTTAAATTCACTGCTGCTCTGCTTTCAAGGCAAATAAAAAATCCTTATTGAAGGGTAAGATACGCGAGTAAATAACACTCATTTAATGAATATGATTTATATATAAAAAAAACTTTCCTTTACGTCATATGATATGAAGCCATGTTTCATTTTCTCTATGAATGGCATATGTCAATATAATAATTAATTATTAAATATATATACTGTATATATATATAGTGTGTGTGTATATATATATACATATATATATATATATAATATATATATATATATATATATATATATATATATATATATATATATATATATATATATAACACGAATGGTGCAGCGGTGAAAATTTTCAGAGCAAGATCAGACAACTAGACACCAAGCTCAGAATAATTTTAGATGAGCTAGCTACGTGAAGTGGAGGGCGCAAGGGACGAACTCTCTGCTTCATCAGGCCAACTCGAGAGGAGGGACAATAAAGCTGACCGATGTGAAATGAGGAATCATCGCACAGAACACCTATATACAATATATATATTTCGAGAGAGAGAGAGAGAGAGAGAGAGAGAGACAGACAGACAGACAGACAGACAGACAGACAGACAGTAAGACAGAGAGACATACATTGGTATATTTTCTTTGACTTTTAACTGATTCCCATGTGTGGGATATACAATTATTTGGAAAAAATCCAATTGAAAGGCGAACCCTTCACAAAACTGTTAACAGCAAATTATATTGCTATGTATAAATTTACATCGATGTAGGATGTCAATGTAATAATATCCCTTTTACTGTTTCGTTTTTCCTGTTGTAAATGTTTTTATATCAGAAAATCTAAACTGAAAGAGCGATTTTTGTTCAAAAATTTCTTTCGCAAAGCTACTCGCTATCTACCCTACACAAAAAAGAATTCGCAGCGTAATAAAATACTTTCCTGCAGAATTTAATGAAATCACTGAATCACTCCTATGTCGAATGTAAATAGCTATTGATTGAATTCAGTTATTTTATTTTGTAAAAATATACATAGGTTACGTATATCTACAGTATAGATTTTTACAAGTACAGTAGTAAATTGTTTTTCAACTGTATACGATTGTAAATAGCCTTTAGTGAGGGAACACTTCTTACAAATTAAAATTTACTGTTAGATACGATTAAAAAATTTCAATTAAAACTTAGAAAACTTTGCAGTCTGTTGAACATATTAATTTGCATATTAAAGTTTATGCGTAGATTAAAAAATTTGAAAGAGGTGTCATTTTTAGAAGTTAGTATGCAGCTTGCGAATTGTTCTGGTATTCCTCTATACTTTGACATTTGATCATTCCCATGGGAATTAATTCCATTAAGAAATTACAATAACATTATGCATATATGTAGCATGTAGAAGTTACATACATATATATATATATATATATATTATATATATATATATATATATATATATATATATATATTTATATATTTATTTATTTTAACTGCAAAAAACACACAGTATAATTAATGTAAAGAACGACGCTTGTGTAGAAGATAAAGATGAAGAACGAGCAAATGAAAAAACGAGGCACCTCCCAGGAATCGAACCTGGGATCATCCAATTGCCGGTCGGATATGCTAATCACTGCATGAAGGTGCCCGATCAATCAGAACTTGTAATTCTCCTACATACGAGTGGACATCTTGTGCGGACGCTCTTCTACACAACAATCGTTCTTTACATTAATTATACTGTGTGTTGTTTGCAGTTAAAATGTATATATGGACGGCATGAGAAGGTGCCCCCTCAGGGCATTCGATTCCGCTCGTATGTAAGAGAATTACGAGTTCTGACTGATCGGGGACCTTTGTGCAGTGGTTAGCATATCCGACCGGCAATTGGATGATTCCCGGGTTCGATTCCTGGGAGGTGCCTCGTTTTTCATTTGCTCGTTCTCCATCCTCATCTTGTGCGGACGCTCTCCTACACAAGCGTCGTTCTTTACACACACACACACACACACACACACATATATATATATATATATATATATACAGGGCGTCCCAAAAAAATGTATACACACTTTAACAGCTGATAGCTCAATTGATGTTTCTTTCTTTACAAGTTAAACCCATTAGAATTAATAATGGCAGTCAGACTAAGCTTTCAACAAAGGAAATTCATTCTAAAATGCTACTGGAAGTGTGAAAACGCAGTTGAAGTGCAAAGACAGTTTAGGAGGGAGTTTCAAACAGATCCACCAACGCGACTTACCATCACTCGAATTAGAGATAAGTTTGAAGCCGATGGAACTGTTCAGAATGTCCACAAGAAGCGTTCCGGAAGACCACGGACATCGACAAGCCCCACAAAGCAAGAAAGAGTACTGGAAACGTATCACCAAAGTCCAAGAAAATCTGTGCGGCAAGCGAGTCGTGAGGTAGGAATTTCAGAATCGTCTGTCCAACGCATTTTGAAGCGCTGTCAATGGAAAAGTTACATTCCAAGATTAGTCCATGCTATTAATGAAGATGATCCGGACCGAAGAGTGGAGTATTGCGAGTGGTACTTGGCACGATGTGGATGTGGATTGGACGAAGGGGTTTCGTAGAATACCCTCCGCGTTCACCAGACCTCACACCACTAGACTTTTTTTATGGGGATACTTAAAAGACAAAGTCTACGCTATAAAACCTGCAACAGTCGCTGAATTGAGAGCAGCCATTGAACGAGAATGCACACAAATACCAAACGAAATGTTTCGTGATGTTTGCGATTCCATTGCTTCGCGTTATCAGCAGTGCCTGGACCAGAACGGACGTCAGTTTGAAAACAGGCGTTGACAAAACAATTAAATAATGTCTGTAGATTCTATTACATTTTGAAAATGAAATGTATTTTAATAAACACTGCCTTTATAATTATTTAAAGTGTGTATACATTTTTTTGGGACGCCCTGTATATATATATATATATATATATATATATATATATATATATATATATATGTACAGTATATATCAGAAATTGGTGTGTTCCTAGGAAACCTTACTCTAATAAGAAATATGAAGACTATCATCATTTTTTTAAAGTAAATTCTTTCTCTCAAGACATTTTTGATCGATATCTTCAATGCTTTCCTGCAAATCATTTTTTAACCCAAAACTTTAATTCCGAACGTAGCAAAGATGAAAGTGTTTGTCAAATTACCGTATGTGGGACGACACCTCATAAACTAAACAAATAATTTAAGGAGATTTTGTTAGAAATTTATCTTCAATGTCATATTACATATTTTAATATTAATATTAATTTAATATCAATATGAACTCCTTTCAAGTCCACTTTCATCGTAAAGAACAATTAGCCAAGCTTCTACGATCCTATGCTGTGTATATTTATAAGTGTGCGGAGTGCCAATCCCGCCATGTGGGTCAAACCACTTTACCATTAAACATAGGATCGGTAAGCATAGAGGTATATCTCCCAGAACTGGTCAACCTCTATCAAAACCAGATTATTCAGCTGTTAATAAATCATCGTTTTAATACTTCTCACCCTATACAGGCCCTCAAACAATTTTTCTATCTTAGAAACTAATTCGGATGATCTTAGTTTGAAAATATTGGAATCTCTGTACAATAAAACTCATAGGTCATCTCCTAATGAACAGACTTCATCTGTTAAACTTTACATGGAATAACCACCCAATTAAGTGACCAACCAACTATTTCTTTTCCGAGATGTTCTCTCACTTTCTCTTTAACGTAGCTGTAGTCTCTTTCCGGCATCTCTTATTGAAGGTGTTTTGTGTGTTCTTTTTGCCCTATAATGTTTTTAGCACGATTTTTACATACATATTCTGTATTTACATTTGTTTTGTTTCTGTTTTACTAGTTTTTTTTTAATTTTAATTATAATTTTAATTTCAACTTTTAACTTATTTATTGTAGCTTACTTCCACTGAAGATGTTCCTAGGATGGAACGAAATGTTTGTACTAAATCAAGGTGCTAAGAATTTTGTCAGCAGTCTTCATACTCCTCATTATTATTATTACTTTATATATATATATATATATATATATATATATTATATATATATATATATATATATATGTATGTATGTATGTATGTATGTATATGGATATTTAATTTTCTGACTAAGCGAACACAAATAGTGGTACTAAATGGAGTCAAATCTGGTCTCAGAAATCGTCAGCTCTGCCCTACAAGGCACAGCATTAGATTCCTTGCTGTTCGTAATAATGACTGTAGACATTGATGCAGATATTAATGATAGTATCGTATCGTGTTTCGCGGATGACACAAAGATACGCAAGGAAATATCAAGTGAAGATGACGTAGAAAAATTACAAAACGACATTGAAACATTATGAAATTTAATAAAGTAAAAATACAACTTAATAACATATGGTAATAACAAGGTGGTACAGAATACAGGATAGAAAACACAGCAAGCCAAACAGATAATACCAAACGCACAAGTCTGGGATCTTGGAGTAATAACATCATCGGATGCAGAATTCGGAGAGCTCTATAACATTAAAATCACAACAGCTAGAAAAGTAATGGGAATTATCTGGAGAAGTTTCCACAGCAGAAAAGCAAACATCATGCTAAAATTATGGAGGAGTTCAGTTCTACCAATAATTGAGTATTGTTCAGTACTCACGAAGAAAAAGAGACATTGCAAACATACAACGGACTTTTACGTCTATGATAGGGGAAATGAAAAGTGAAGACTACTGGTTTTGTGCCCCTAACCTTAGAAATGAAATACAAACACACTGGAATGAGAGAAAAGGCAGATTTTATATTGTTCCAGCTGCGGTTGGGCAGGAAGTCATGAAAACGAGGATAGAAAATACCCTCAGAATACGAGACCCGAAACTTTTTAATGTTCTGCCCGAAGAACTAAGGTCCCTCCAGTACACCAACGTTAATAATTTTAAGAACCATCTGGACAGGTTCTTATGCAAAGTCCCTGACCAGTCATACGTGATTGGCTACGAGGGCAATAGGAGAGCGGAAACAAATTCCCTCCGCCATTGAACCGTCGTTCGAACCCTTGCATCTAAACATGAATGCATCGATGGACAGGCCCACCGAGAGGGTGGGGATACCGTGGAAAAATCCCCTGGGCCCGGACATCTAGGAGATCCGGGAAAGAGGGGGATAAAATCTAAAAATATTAATAAAATAATTGATTAAATAACAGAGAGGAAATATAATTAATGAACATACATTTTATAGAGCTTATCATAGTCAAACTGAAACATAAAATATTATCTGAGGTCCACCAATGCCCAAGACCGACTGACAGATCTGGGATCCATTGTAATTGAAAGCCAGTAGCCCGTATTTTAAATTTCATCAGAATCATTTACCACTTTGCTAGAAAGAAGGCAAAGAAAGTACGGTTCTAATTATAAAAATCTTGCAGTAAACAATTGTCTTGCCTGCATGGACTGGTACTGCATTTGTAAATTGTATGGTGATAGAATTAATATAATTGATTCGAAAATAAAATGGTAATTTTCTTCTGAGTTGTTTATTCATACTGTATGTTTTGAATAGTGACTTGGACATATAATCAGTTTGCTTGTTGTGTACAAAAAAACATTCATAATAAAATACTGAGCAAACAGGGGGGCCCATATACCAATCCTTCCCCGGGGCCCGGGGCAGCGTTTGGCGGCCCTGTCGATGGATAACAAAAGGCGTTCCTAAATTATCTTTCCTATTTGAATGTAAATTAAAGAATAACTAATAGACATACAAGGATACAGTTTACACCATCTTATAGCGCAACTCAAGGAGTTTTTATTTCAGCTATTTTCTTTCAGGTTTCTCTCCAATGAGTAGAGTAATCCCGAAAAACGAAAAATGCCGACCGTGCAAGGGAAAGTTCAATGCGTCATGTGGCTTGCAGAGACCAAATCAGTGACTGCGGTGCCACTAATGGCACACATGTGGAAGTCTACTGACATGTCAAGAAAAACTCTTTAAGTTGGGCTACAAGATGTTGCAAACTGTTTGCTTGGAAATCTATTAGTTATTCTTTAATTTACATTCAAAATAGTAAAGATAATTTAGGAACACCCTGTAAAATATATATTGGACTTTTATATATATATATATATTAAACCAAAATATAATAAAATAAATTTTGGGGTAAGAGCGAACATTTGTGAAAGGAACGTGATTATTTTTATCTTTAAGACAAGGCACATTCACTAACTTTAGAAATCTGTTAAATTTTAATAGCTTTAAGAAAGTTCACTTAAGTATTCATTGATTTTAATTTATTCAGTAGAGTCTTCCATAACTCCACTTCTAAATAAGTGATGGAATTTTTGCTACACTGAAAATGACTGTACGTAATTTGCCTTGAGAATATGTGCAGTCACACAAAGAAGGTTTACAAAGACCCTATATAAATACGTGTATTATATAAGTTTATATATCAGCGATTGGCTGTGTGATAGAGACTTAGAAGGGAGAACACACACATACACATATACACACAAACACAGAGGAATTTTCTTATGTCCATGCCGAATAGAAGGTGGGTACTCGGGAGAGATGAATTGCAGATTATTTAATCATAATTCCAATTTAATTATAATTCCAAAATTGCAATTAATGCTCGTAATTAAGTTGCAATGTTACACGTAAAATATGTCTAATAAAAAGAATGACTTTGATTGCCTTTCTTTTTTTCATTACAAAATAATATCACCTGCTCATAGTAAAACATTCCTTCCCTCAAATCTCCCAACCTATACCCCACACTCGACGCTACTCCTTTTGTAATACACTATAATCCCTTATTAAAATATATTACAAAGATTTTAGACTAAATAAATCCGTTAAACCTAATACAGGCAGTCCCCACTTTGCGTTTTTCGCTCAGCGCTGTTTCGCTATAGCGCTATTTTTATACTGATACCCTAATTCGCTTAACGCTCAGCGCTATTCGCTATAACGCTCTCGGCGTCGTACGCTAGGCAGCGTTATCGTACGCGATTGCTGCATCGCAAAGGCGCCGCGCAGCCACGCTGTGCAATTTAGCCAGTGCTTCCACTTTAGGGTAATTACCCTATTTTAGACAGTCTCGTGTTAGGATAGAGTTTAGGGTAGATCTAAATCAGTGGTCGGCGAACAGGGGTAAATTACCCCAAATGGGGTACATTTAAAAATTGTGGGGGTAATGCGTGCGGTATGAGAGACACCATATGCAACAATTTTAAGAGCAATTGGCTTGTTTTTGTTTACTTTGAAGTCTGGGGGTAATTTCATTTTACTCAAATAGATTTTTGGGTAATACCCAAAAAAGTTCCCCGACCAATGATCTAAATACTCACTTTTTAGAGTAATTCATTATATGCTTGTTTTTAAATAAATGTATTTTATTCTACAAAATGTACTTTCTAATTTTTACTTTTATCCACTGGCAGTATGCATATTAATAAGTTTCGCTATTCAAAGAAGGTATAGGGAAAATTATTGCTTTTATATCCTTGCTAATTGGGTTTAGGCAATCTAGGGTAATATTTTTTGTTGGTGTAGAAGCTCTGAATTTAGTGCCAGTGTTTTTGTCACAATATTGGTTCCTCAAAAATATTTTGCAATTGATTTTACCCCTTGAAATCAAGCATCATGAGTCAGAAACGTGTAACAGGCTCTAATATTATTAGCGCTGAGAAAAGAACAGTGCAAAAACTTAACGCTGGAGGTTAAGTTGGATGTAATTAGGCGTATTGAAACAGATGAACGCCACTCTGAGGTTTGTAGAGCGTTGTCTTTGGCTGGATCAACGGCAAGGCCCAATGTAACCAATTTCATTATATTTTTGATTTAATATCATTTTATAACGCAAAGAGGGGGCCGTGGTAACGAATTAAACCCATTTACATTATTTCTTATGGGAAAATAGTCCCCGCTTAGCGCTGTTTCGCTTAACGCTCGATTTTTCGGGAAACAATTAAGAGCGCTAAGTGGGAGGTGCCTGTAGTAATATCTGTATTATTAATGCTGCACTTCACTATACTGAATCATATTACTAGTGCTGTACTTCACTATAGTGAATCTTATTATTAGTGTTGCAGTTCACTACACTGAATCCAGTGGCAATAATACACTGTATACCAATTTTAGGGAATCATTAAATTACAGAAAAGAGTAATTTACCTTTCTCCCACTTTTATGAAATAATACACCTATGTACATATAATTAATGAACATTAATTTTATGTACATAGAAGGTGTGTCTAATTATATGTACATAGAAGGTGTGTCGAATTAATGTAAAATTAATCCAGCTGGTTGTGTGCGTATGATGCTTTCAATAAATATTTAGTGTACTCTGACCTATTCTTCCTGATATTTCTATAATAATAAATAATAATAATAATAATAATAATAATAATAATGATAATAATAATAATACTAATACTAATGTGCAATATTCAATTTTCAACTCCATTTTTCTTTCTGTTGTTTTTTGTCGTAGGAATTCCCTCTAGTTTCAGGATTATTAATACTTTTGCTGTATAGCGCGCACACACACACACACAATAATGGAAATTTTTAAAGTTTGCTTTTCTTTGGAGTTTCCCTTTTATTCTGTTCTTTATGTTGAATAAATACTACATGTCCATTTTTGTAACCCGTCCAGCACTTGACCCCCGACCCACTGACCCGGCAAACCTGCTGACCTGAACAATACATTGAACAAAACGTCTTTGAAAATACATCAGAAAATAAACTTTGTTTCAAAATACAAAATCTTTATTTTGATACACAAATATAAGCTGACTCACACACGAGCTTCTATTTCCTAAAACACTAATGATTATTTCAGTGAAAAGTAATTTAGAAATTCTTGTAATACTTCAAAGCGATGGACAGTGATTCTACTACTTCCGGTGCCAGTAGTACGCGCTGTGGACGTGTGATATTACTGGCGTTGAATGCGCTGAAATGCTTCTCTGACTGGAGAACACAGACCTAGCTACTCCACTGAGTACAGGAAGAGCAGCCTTCTTCGATTGCCACCAATCCACCCCTGATGTAAAAAAAACATACGAATTTTAAAAATTCAACTGGAAATTTGTGCCTCACCTAATCACAGCATTGACCCGCCTTGACCCGCTCCCGGGTCAGACGGATAAACCTCATGACCCGTGACCTACCTCGATGCGTCTTGAATTCAATCCCAAGTGATCCGCTGACCCGTTTCCAACTCTGATACATTATATGGTGTACAACTTAATATAGGACAAATCACAAAATTAAGAAAAGTGGAATGAGTTAAAGAAAGTTTTAAAGTGACTCGTTTTTTATTATTATTATTATATATACCGGTATTATTTATTATTATTATTATTATATATACACCGGTATTATTTATTATTATTATTATTATATATACACACCGGTATTATTTATTATTATTATATATACACGGGTATTATTTATTATTATTATTATATATACCGGTGTTATTTATTATTATTATTATTATATATACACCAGTATTATTTATTATTATTATTATTATATTATTATATATACCGGTATTATTATTATTATTATTGTTATAATAATGTTATAATGTTTCAGACCAACAAAGACCCTAGGATCCACTCATGGCTGGTCTACCTAACTGTGTTCGTAATCGTGTATTGTGTATGTCCTCCGTGGTGGCGGAGGGGACCTACAATTTTACGTGGGTTCCGAACCACAAGAACATAAGAAATTTATGTAAAAAAACCCGGTAAATTGGCAACGACCAATTTTTACGAAACTAAATAATTATCAATTTAAAACCAATTAATTATCGATTTAAAACTAAAGATAGAATCTCTGGATCCAGAGGATCTAGTCATAATAGACTACTATCCACAAATATGTTACACTCTATATCTATTTATAACGGACATGCAAATATATCAGATCCAAAGAATCCAGTCAATTTCATTACGGTATCCATCAAGTCACGGTCCATATCGATTGCGGACCAAGTCAAAATTTACAATCATATACATTACAATATATACACTTACGAGAAAAAGTGTAGGTGTGGCTGTAAAGACTGTACAGTAATGTAGAAATGTGTGTGCACCCATTTTGGGTCTCCCATTTAAAGGTGTTTGTGGGGCAAGTGAAGATCATGAGTTTTTCAATACCTCACAGTACTATGGGGGCACCGCTCGGCAGAGGAATCTCTTTAAATGGGTTTGTAAGGACAGAGAGTATCCCCTAACCCAAGACGCTGCCCCCTATATCCCACAACACTTGTGTTGAGCTGTGGGATCTATCCCCAGAAAGCCTTAATTTTACTACCTTAAACTATACCCTTTCTATCAACTATATATATTACTATATATATTACTATATATACACCGGTATTATTTATTATTATTATATACACCGGTATTATTATTATTATTATTATTATATATACACCGGTATTATTTATTATTATTATTATTATTATTATATACCGGTATTATTATTATTATTATTATATATACCGGTATTATTTTTTATTATTATTATATATACAGCGGTATTATTTATTATTATTATTATATATGCCGGTATTATTATTTATTATTATTATTATTATATATTGGACATTTTATATATGTCCAAATCATATTTTGGCGAGACCCGTATTACTGAGTTGTGAATTCAGAAGTTTTGGAACTAGGTAATTTTCCGTTTTGCTATTAGTTATGTTCCACTATTCATGGTTCTAGTGTGTGTGATGAGTCTTATAAGGGTTGTCAATGACGCAGCAGAAAGAGGCGTAAAATTAATTCAAGATTTCAATTGTTCTCTTACTAAAAGTAAAGAGCAGAAACAATTCCGACTAGAAGTAGTCTCGAAGCACCGTTCAAAATTTCCAGAACCTAATAAGCATTTGTTTTTCAGTGAAGGAACTGGACTTTCAAACCATAATTACTTGAAAATTTGAAATGTTCATTCCCTAGCTTACTTCTTAGTGTTTTTTCTTGAGTAAAGGCGTAATACAACGCCCATTTATTGCTTTAAGAAGTCGTGCATTTTTTATAACGCATTAATGTTACAAATCTTTCTTAATTTCCAAGTATGCTCCACAATGGTTTTAGTATCCTGCAGTAGCAACTTAGCAAGTAACCTCAAACTAAACATGGCGTGAACAACCCCTAAAACTTACCTGACTGTATAAATATTTTAGCCACAGTGCTAAAATACTCCATGTAACATAACTAGAAGATACATGTGCAAAATTCGAAATTTTTTTTTTGGACCACCCCAATATATATATATATATATATATAATATATTATATATATATATTATATATATATATATAATAATATATATAGTCAGAGCACTCAGGGCTGATTTTTCTTGAATCATTCTTGCTGCAAGAGAATTACTCGAAAATAATTTTTAATGTCTACAGCAAATATTTACATTTACAAATATTTATCCAAAAAGTATGGTGGCCTTTGATTTGCATCAGTGAAATAATGCAGCGATGAAAAAAATATTTTTTAATTTATTTTATTCACTAAAAAAATATAAAATCATTTATAAATACATGATGTAGCTTAGTTCAGTGTAGCAAACAGTCGTCTCACGCTATTTTTTTATGCCACACTTTCCACTAACGAATTACGAGGTACACGAGATAAATGTAAGTATGTTGTGAAAAAAAAACCCTCAAAAACTTTTCTTTTCATTACACACTTCCTTACTCTCTTAAAACTCTTCCTTCACCCCTAATTTTTTGTGAAGTTAAGAAGTTTAAAAGTATATTAGAAATAATCATTAAAAAAACTAACTAGTATGGCAAAGTCCTAATTTTGTATGAAAATGTACACCCGAATTTTTTTATTATTAAATTTATTAAATCAAATGATTAAATGTCTATTATTTTTTATGTTTAATAGTGCATAAGATGTTTTTATTTTATGTTTTTGGATAATGAGGGGATTCGGACCTATTTAGGAGAGTGATGGACTAGAACCTATTCGTTATTGACCGGAAGTGAGTGGAAAATTGTAAACACGTGTGTGATGTAATCAAATTGAAACGAATCATTGTTTATTACTTCTCTTGAATTAGTGATGAAAGCTGTACAGTTTTTATTAATTTGTTTCGGTTTTGAGTGTAAACAATTGCTATTTCGTGTCCTCGATGTAGTTTTTACAGCCTTTTTCATATGTATGCATGTGTGTTTCCGTTAAGCATTATATATATATATATATATATATATATATATATATGTGTGTATGTGTGTGTGTGTGTGTGTGTGTGTGTGTTGGTTTCTCGAACAAAATTTTTTTTGGTAATGTAAGCAAGTTTGTCTCTAATTGCCCGTTCAAACCACTTTTATATAAGATCGAGGATGGGCGCTACTGGGCGAAAGAGAAATACTATGTAAGAAATACTACCCTGAAGAAATACTACGTATAGTAGAAAACGAAACATGTTTCGAAGAGAAAAATAAGTAAACGTGTCTGGCCTTGGTGCCGAGTTTTCTCGTATTTGCGATAGCGCCTTTATAATATTCCTTTTCAGAATTCAGACTCAATTATTATATTCATGCCCGTAAATTCCCTTGACCGATTTGCATTATATCAACGAATCATCCGGATTTTCTATTTTCATTTCGGGTTTAGAGGTGCTGAACACAGTGCTATATTAATTTTTGAGCCGTTCGCTCATATTTTTCAGGTCTTTTGTGTATTCATTAACTCCATCTTTTAATGGACCAACGCTCTCTCTATATTTCCTTTTCCTTCCCGCGAAAGCGAAGAAATATTTTGGGTTATTTTTTATGTTTTCTACTGCCTTGTTTTCCTCATCGTTCGTCTCGCAAATGAATGTTTGTTTCAGGTCCATTTCTATCTTGCGTATTCTATTTCTAGCTTGAGTCTCCTTTCATCCGTTTTGCATCTGTGGATATTTTTTAAATAACGTTCGGATTTTCCTCTTGAGTTTGTTACGTTTTCTTTTTTCTCTCTTCAAAATATGTTTCAGCAATATTAGTTTCGTTTTCTTCTACTGTATACATAGTATTTATTTTTCCGCGAAATAGTAATTCCCAATCTACTTCCTTTAAATACTTCATTTATATTTATCTAATGTACTTCCTTTGAATTCATATTTAATCCTTCAAATATTCTTTCTTTCTCTCTAGAATGAGTTTTAGATTGTCTGATTTCTAACTTTATTCGCGTATGAATATGTTATGATGAGAAAAATTAAGTTTCCTTCCATTTTTATTTATTATCATGTCATTATAATGTGTCTAAATCCAAAACATGCTCCTTTCGAGTCGCCCCATAAGTTTTCTGGATGAATACATAATTTTCCATTTTTTTTCTGCATAAATTCTGTTGTCTTTTGTAATGTTCTCGTGGAACTTCTGAACTTCAATAATGTCTTTTTTTTTTTTTTTTATGTTTTGCACGGAAAGTTAAAATTACCACAAATTAATATAGTTGGGACAGAAGTTCATGTGTAAACATTCAAACTGATTAGGTTTAGTTCTTTTGCTTCCAAGAAAAAATTTCGAATACGATTTTTGATTTGTTTACTTTCACTTCACCTGTGTACGTATTTTTCATGTAAATACAACAGCCTATCCAATCTGTCCATTCTAAATATGTTGTAGTCCTTCATTGCTATTTCGGTGTCTCCGATGCAGTTTTCATAGCCTTTTTTATATTTATACACGTGTTCCCGTTAAACATAATATATATATTGTATATGTTGGTTTCTCGACAAAATTTTTTAGATACTCTGATTTCCAATCTGTTTTGTCAGTGTACAAACCTTGTATATTTGTATACGAGTATATTAAATTTAGAGGGCCTTTGCATTCGGCTTCGCTGGGTATTGGTGGGTATCGAGTCGGTTTTGTGACTCTGATCGGTAGGCTGTTGCACTTGAGAATACCGGGGGTGTGGTCCTCGCTACTATTGTGGTAGGTGAACCGACTGTGAATGGTACTAGGTAGGTAGCTAGTGTATGTATTACTGAGGTATATGTGTCTGTTCCTCCTGAGGAACGATAGTTTTTCCTTTATAATTCTTATTTTTACTAAAAACTGTAATTTATTGATAATGTTTTCACTTCCTTTACTTGTGGTTTGATCTGCTTCTTTCTTTTTCTCTTCTTGTGTACCCTCCACATGGAAATAAATAGTTCCTCTCCCTGACTAACTCTCCGCATATAGAAAGGGGGGGGGGGCAGTAGTAGCACATTGCTTCATATCGGCGAGTTCCATTCCTCATCATGTTGAAACATTTTTGTAATGGTTGTACATACAACTAAGGCCATATCTTCACGATCCTGTTTTATAGCATTCACATATGGTCCGTCTTTTCGGGTCCTTTACATACTCATACTGACTAACTTTTATAGGATTTGAGAGATTTAATTTATTTTGTTTTGCAATACTTCATCAATATTCCGTGGGTGTGTAATCTTCGGTATGCTTTCATTATATCATTCATGACGCTGATCTCGTATTTTTGGAGAATTCTCTCTCTCTCTCTCTCTCTCTCTCTCTATATATATATATATATATATATATATATATATATATATATATACTCCAAAGTATAGACAGAGAAACGTAGACAGAGAAACATACTTGTTGCGCACTTCTCTTAAAAATGAATATATACCATTTACAATGTTTGGTACTTACGTATTATCGGGTCTACCAAACTGTTTATTATGTATTTTTGATCTCGTCATTTTCGTTTAAACTAACGAAAATATCACAACTTAACTTAACCAATCATCAAGGGTGTACAGTTGACCTAACCGGCCATTCAATTGG
>JAJOZX010013415.1:0-57500 GCA_023014485.1 Bathynomus jamesi | reverse complement strand
CGTTAAGGCTTTCCACCACATTCCCGTAGAGCCTTCGGATATTCCCAAGACTGCAGTTTGTACACCATTTGGGTTATTCGAATTTTGAAGATGCCGTTCGGGCTACGGAATGCTGCGCAAACCTTTCAGAGGTTTATAGATGAGGTCACCAGAGGCTTAGACTTTGTTTATGCCTACATCGATGATTTGCTTGTGGCCAGCTCAACGGAAGAGGAACATAAGGAACATCTTTCACTCCTCTTTCAACGCTTAGAACAATACGGTGTTACTATTAATGCATCTAAGTGTGTGTTTGCACAGCCAACCTTGGAATTTCTTGGTCACACGATTTCGCAGCACGGAATTACCCCCTTCAGGACAAGTGTGAAGTGATAAAAAATTACCCAATGCCAAATAATCAGCGTGAGTTACGTCGGTTCCTAGGTTTGGTAAATTATTACCACAAGTTCATTAAAAACTGTGCCAGTGTTCTTGCTCCTCTACACGCTATGATCACACACAAACGCAAGGTAACGAAATTGTTATGGTGTAGCGATAGTTTACAGGCGTTCGACAATGCCAAAAATGCTATCAATAGTGCATTGTCTCTGTCATTTCCTATCAGTGATGCCCCCCTAACTCTGACGGTCGATGCCTCAGATGTTGCGATCGGTGGTGTGTTGGAACAAACCATTAACGGTCAACAAGCACCCATCGCGTTTTACTCGAAAAAGCTGCAGCCAGCCCAAACGCGTTATAGTGCTTTCGGACGTGAACTTCTTGCTATTTACTTAAACGTGAAGCATTTTCAACATTTCCTTGAAGGCCGAGAGTTTTGTGTTTTTACCGACCACAAACCTTTGGTCACTGTCTTCAATAAAAACAGCTGTAACCACTCTCCCAGAGTCATCAGGCAACTCGATTATATCTCGCAATTTACCACAGATATCCGCCACATCAAAGGTGTCTTGAACACTCCAGCGGATGCACTTTCAAGGATAGAGATTACTTCTGTTACCCTCAGCTCTACACTGTGGAATGCTATTGCACAGGATCAAGATAAGGATACGGAACTACAAGAACTGCTCAGAGAAGACTCCACTCACTCACTTTCCCTCAAGAAAATGAGTATGCCAGGATTGTCTGTGCCCCTCTATTGCGACGTATCAACAGCTGCTATTCGCCCTTATGTCCCTCCATGTCACAGAAAAGCAGTCTTCATGGATCTTCATAAGCCCTCCCATCCTGGTATCCGTGCTTCGCAACACCTGGTTACCTCTCGCTTTGTTTGGCCCTCGATGCGGAAGGATGTCAAACATTGGACCAAAACGTGCCTTGCCTGCCAGCGTGCCAAAGTCCAAAGGCACACCAGGTCCCCCTTTGACGCATTCCCGCCCCCATCCCAGCGATTTGAGGTAATTCATGTAGACATTGTTGGCCCTCTTCCAGTGATTCAAGGCCAACGTTATCTGCTCACCTGTCTCGACCGCTTTTCCAGATGGCCTGAAGCCATCCCACTTCCTGATATCCAAGCGGACACTGTTGCAAGAGCCTTCTTCATGGATGGGTATCAAGATTTGGATTGCCGACAAAAGTCATCACTGACCAAGGTCGCCAATTTGAGTCTTCGCTTTGGAAGAAGTTTACCAGCTTGTTGGGTACAGTACATGCGCATACCTGTGCGTATCATCCGCAAGCTAACGGCCTCGTCGAACGCTTCCATCGCCAGCTGAAGTCATCCCTTATGTGTCACGAAGACTCCCATTGGATGGATAAGCTTCCACTCGTGTTACTTGGTATTCGCTCTGCATTTAAGAGTGATCTGAAGACTACAGCGGCTGAACTAGTCTATGGAACAACACTGCGGCTACCAGGTGGCTACTTCACTGCAGGGGATAAGTCATGTGATCCTACGGAATTCGCTCAAACACTTCCTCTCACATGCAGTCCCTTCAGCCTGTTCCCCCTCGATTGACTAGCCAACAGAACATCTTTGTTTCCCCAGCCCTCCAGTCTTGCACCTACGTTTTCGTTCGTGTACCTGTCCCAAAACGGCCTCTCCAATGTCCATATGACGGACCCTATGAAGTTCTCCGACGTACGCGCAAATCATTTCTCATCCAGCGCGGTTCCAAGGTCGACAAGGTTTCTATCGATCGTCTTAAGCCTGCGTTTTTGGAATCAACCTTAAGTGAGGTACAAGTAGCTACCAAAAAGGTTCAGCGGAAATCTGTGTCGTTCGGAACTCTTTGAACTTCCTCTCTGGTGGGGGAATGTGTAGTGAATACTCTTATTTTAGTTTCAAGATAAATGTTAATTTTACCGTCTTGAATTTCGGAATAGTATAAATTCATTTTAAATTAGTTACCCCATTATAATTCAATTGTGAACCACATTAATACTAATTTATGTATACTATATTATTTTATTGTATGTAAACATAATTAATTATATATCACAATTGTCAGTTAATTATTTATATTCAAATATTTATTTTAATCTAATGCCATGTCCATTTTACAAATAAATAATAGAAAACCAAAGGTTATATTTTCCACCTTTGGTACTGTCGTAGTTTCGCCTAACGGACTCAATACGGCTAGTGAGATAATCACTGGTTGGCACTTAACTAGCGGCAGTGCTTATGGCTACATCATCCAGGTTAACCTATACCGGATAGATGCGCTACGGTCCCAAGCCGTAGCTTGCCTAGGCCAACGACGACGACGTAAACCAACACTATCATATATATATATATATATATATATATATATATATTGTGTGTGTGTGTGTGTGTGACTACCTTATCTTATTGTAAACACACACACACATACACACACACACAACGGGCATTCTAATATATATATTTATATATATATATATATATATATATATATATATGAATAGAAACGACATAAGTATTAAGGAACGTTTCTGCACACGAGGAGGAGAGATAACGAAATAATGAAAAATGAGGCGAACCGCCTGGGAAACGAACCCAGGGCCTTCCAATTGCCGGTCGGACGCTCTACCATTATGCTACGGACCTCACTCAATCACAAATTGTGTGGAAGGATGAACAGCTGGGTTTTGCTGCGCGCCAGCTGCCGTCGGGTCTCGAACCCGGGGCCGATGGATTCGTAGTCAGCGACGCTAACCACTACACCACCGAGGCACATAACATGTCCGTTTCCCAGAAGAGTTCCTTGTTCCATGCACTGTCTGTGTGTATCATAAAAAAACTCAGGGGACCATTCTGAGTTCATTCCCATCTTGAAACGGACATGTTTTGTGCCTTGAAAAGTGGACGCTCAATTCTACCAGTTGAGGTTTAGTTTGGTTTTTGGCTAAAAATATAATAGTTACCCCTTTTTCTTTTATGTTTTCAATCTGACGTGAAGGCAGCGAGTCTTTTGCTTATTTGAGGTTCTAAATGTAGCAGGGCTAGGCTGCTTTAAACCTTAGATCCATGTCCCAAAGCTGGATCCTGTCTGCTTTGCAGGTAGCTGGTGAGGGAAGCTATATTTATGGGACCTCTTTGCGAGTGACCCGTTGCCCACGTCGGGCTAGCATCATGAAAAGAAAAACTATGGTATTTGTCATTTACCATTACTTATTCGGACTATAGTGGATTTAATTTTCCCAGAAGAGTTCCTTGTTCCATGCACTGTCTGTGTGTATCATATATATATATATATATATATATATATATATATATATATATATATTATATATGTAAAAATTGAACAATGAACAATTCCTACACCATCATTATATGAATTCATTGTCTTCATGCAGTACTTATGTTCGTATGTTTTTATGTTTGAATGTTCATTTTTACATAAGAAGCCAAAATCGCCTAAGCGAGTTTTGGATAGAATTTCGATTTGTACGTCTTTATTCATTACTGTATTTTTCTAATTCATCTTTTCTAATAATGACTTATACACTAGGAAGTCATAAAATAACTTTATTCTCTTTACGTTTCCCCTACTTTGTACACTGAATCACGTTCTTAGTATTTGGACATCTTCCGTATTCAATGTATGGTAAATTCTTTAGTAATAATGTTGTGGTGTTATGTAGTTATAAGTATTATTATTCAACCATATTGTTATGTTTAATGTTATAATGTTTCAGACCAACAAAGACCCTAGGATCCACTCATGGCTGGTCTACCTAACTGTTCGTCACATTTTCCCGTCATTAATTTCCCTTGATCATTATCCTATATAAATTTTATTAAATATTCATTTTTACTCGTGTCAATCTGTGAAATGCAAAACTTTTGCATTCGTTCGAAAACGCTCAAACACGTTCTCGTATTGTTTTTTTTATTATTTTTTTTCAAGTGCGTTCACCCCTCAAGATATTCATAAATGCTTAGTAAGTTATCGAATTCCGCTCACTACGACAGAATCGAACGCTTCTAAGATAAATACCTCCGTTCGTTCTGATTTCAAATTTATAACATATTATAACATATTATTTCGTAAATAAATTATCTCGTATGTGCTCATGTACTTGTGTTGTACTAATAACCATCTAGTATAACCATCTAGTATAACCATCTAGTATAACCATATATTATAACCATATATAAATATATAAAAACACTAAGAATGGTAAACGACGTAATGTACTTTAATGAAACTGTAATTAATAACAACTTGTAATGTACTTCATTGAAACTGTAATTAAATGTAATGACTTAATATATACGGTAATGTAAGAATGTACTTTAATAGAACTGTAATGGACAATCATAAGCGAATGTGAAGTAATCCATAATTGTAATCGTAATTGTAATGAACCAAAATTAATACGTACTCAGTCGTGTACTTAATTTGTACTTATGTATACTATTACGAAATGATATCGCCTTCAGAAATGAAGATTCGGCAAAAATATACGATGTTTTTATTTTAATTTTTTTAATTTTTATTTGGAATCTTTCAAACATCTGATCATGTGTTTAAAAGGGGGGAACTTAACCTTCAACTTCCGTCCCCCAACATTTAGGTTTATATTATACATGTATTTGTAAAATTAGAGCACTTCATCAAGTCACTTCATTACGGCACTTCATTACGAGCCTCCCTTGTTAGCAGCCTCGCTGCGAGGAGGGGGCAGAGGCCCCTTGCCTCCTTAACTTTATAGATTCCGGCCTGAGCCATGGTCGAAAGAGGTCGAACCTCTACCCCTGTAAATTCAGAGCACTACCTGTACATTTTGAGAAGTAAACCACAGTAGAAAAAGTTTTTATCTTTTCCTTCGAGCCTTGTTCTCTCAGAAGAACTTAGTCAGTTAAGTCAATAAGTTATAAAAGAAAAATCGATAAGTTTAGTACCAAGAGAAAGTATCAGAGTATTATAGTAAGAGAAGAATTAATCATCGTCGACCCATAAAGCGAGAGAAAGAGACAACCAAGCACCATAGAAGATATTGGCATAACAGTCTGGCGAGTCTGTAGCCAAGAGTTTAACAAGAGGCGACCGAAATTAGAATGTTATAGAAGAAATATCCGTTGCTGCCTCATAAACAAGAACGCCTCGTCGATACGAGACACCATATGGACATATAAGAAGGAAGATAACAAACTGGCGACCCTTTACCAGGATCTTAACAGATTTAAGAAGAATATTTTAAAGAAGAATATTTTACGAAGAATATTTTAAGAAGAATATTTTAAGAAGAAGAATATTTTAAGAAGAATATTTTAAGAAGAATAATATTTTAAGAGAAGAATATTTTAAGAAGAAGAAGATTTTAAGAAGAGGCCACTCTTTGGCCAAGATAGAAATTACCCTGCATCAGGATAAAACCAGTTGACCGGCGTGTCACGACTTCTTGTTCGTAACATCCACCCTTGAACCGGTGTGTCACGACTCCAAGTTCTCCACGCCTAGTTTTCATCCAAGAAGAAGTAGCCAGGAAGACGTCTTTAGGACACGTCTCTGAGGATTTCGCCCGTGGAAAATTTTGTTAAGTACACAGTTTGTTTTTTAAGTAATTTATAAACATTTGAAAAGTCCGTATTATTAACAGTTAATATTTAGTATGGAGCCAGAATTAACACAAAACACAGTGAACACTTCAGACACCAGTGATACACTTTTTTTTAGTGAAACAGTAATTGTCACAGAAGTTAATTGTCACAGAGTTAATTGTCACAGAGTTAATTGTCACAGAGTTAATTGTAACAGAGAGTTAATTGTAACAGAGTTAATTTCAAGAGAGTTAATTTCAAGAGAGTTAATTTCAAGAGAGTTAATTTCAAGAGAGTTAATTTCAGTTATTTTCACTGTTATATTCAGTATAGAATAATTTTATTTTATGTACCAAACATAATAGTACAGTACCTTCGCGTACATTCGAGTGAAATGTTGTTTACATTTTTTTTATTTTTTGTTTGCAAATTTTTTTCAATTATTGAATTGAATTGACTTGCAAATTAAGAAAGAGAGTTTTTATAGAGAGTTTATAGATTTAGATAGATACTTGAAGTAATTTTGAAGTCATTTTTTGAAGTCATTTTTTTAAGTCATTTTTGAAGTCATTTTTTGAAGTCAGTTTTGAAGTCAGTTTTAAAGTCAGTCGGTTGCACCAAGAGGGTCAACCAAACCCCAGAGGTTAATAGTCTCCACTTGATAAAGTCAAGTGCAGTCATTTTCCGTTTTCAGTTAATCTTCACTTGATAGCAGTTCAAGTGCAAGTCAGTTTAAGTTTCAAGATACTTGACAAGCGTTCAAGTTACAGTTTCAGAATACTTGATAGAGTTCAAGTTACAGTTTCAGAATACTTGATAGAGTTCAAGTTACAGTTTCAGAATACTTGATAGAGTTCAAGTTACAGTTTCAAGATACTACTTGATAAGAGTTCAAGTTAGTTTCAGAATACTTGATAAGAGGTCAAGTCAGAAGGTTGCGCCAAGATGGACAACCGCCCCAGAGATTTATAGAAATACTTGATAGAGTTCAAGTCAGACAGTTTTATTCCAAGTCAGAGAGTTTTATTCCAAGTCAGAGAGTTTTATTCCAAGTCAGAGAGTTTTATTCCAAGTCAGAGAGTTTTATTCCAAGTCAGAGTTTAAAGTCCCAAGTCATTTCAATGCAGTCAATTGAATCAACTTTTTCTTTGTAAGTTAAGAGAATTTAATTTAAGAAAATGTAATCTAAGAATTTAATTCAACCTTTTTTTTGTGTTGTAAAAGAGAATTTAATTCAACCTGAATTGACCGGTTTGCGTCTTTAGTTTAACCTTTTTTCTTGTTTGTAAGAAGGAAATGGACCGATTTGTCTTTTCTTTTTCATGCCATTGTTGCGTATATAAATATATAGGTAAAATGACATTTTATTGTTTGTAACCAAAATAGTTTTTACAATTGTTTGTAACGATTTTGGTAATTATTGTAATGTATATGAGGAACATTCTGTCCCTTCGTTTGTTGAACTCTCTTAATTTTTGCTCTAAGTAGTGTGACAAGCAATCTTTTTTTTAAAGAGCAAAGTGCTCACGAAAGACGTATTGTCAATTTCAAACTTATACCCCCTGCTTAGTCACTCAATTCCCCCGTATGATCGCACATACCCTAAATTTCAGTTGTTTGTTCTTTTTTGTCATTTAATTTTAATAAAACTTCTACACAATAAAACATATGTATTTATCATATGCAAAGTTTTCAGACTAAAATATCAAATAATTCAAAATTCTATCAACATTTAACGAAAGAGTATAATTTTTCTACTTAACATGCAAAAATTATTAAACCTTTTTAATATTTTTTTTATTATCTAAAAATAATTTTTAATGTAAAATTTACCTGAAATTATTAAAAGAAAAGATTGTTCGAAATGCTTCCTTCCATTTCAATAACTTTTTTATTCTTGGCCGAAACTCATCTAAGGTTCGATTTACTTTTATTTTTAAGAATATTATAAAATTATGTTTAGCTCATTAAAATGCATAATTGATTTATATTTTTAATTTGTATTCTTAATTTTTTTTTAATTCAATTATCGTACCGATACTTCTGGTTAATGTTAATGGTTATATAGTTCATATATAGCTAGGAATGTTACTAGTCGAATTTAATTCCATCTTCAAAATTTAATTTTTAATACCGCTAGATTTACTTTCATTAATTGTAAGGTCCTCTAAGTTCTTATTTTCTGTTTTTAATTACCTTATAAGTGTAACTGATTATGTAAAATCTATAATCCTAATTGAATTTTATTACTTTTGACACATATTCCCTCCAGTCACTTTTGCATTAAAACTCGTATGCAAACATCATCATTATAATACATCATAATTATTGCTTACTATATATAAATTCTCGCTCATGCATTTATTCAGTTAATTTAACAATCTTCTCAGCTAATCTGTCTCTCGAAATTATAAGATACACACTTTGTACCCAATAAACAGAAATACACATTTGACCACAGGTATATACATCATCCACTACGTAATTCGATTTGTACCTACAACAGTCAATAAAAATGCATGTATGCATACTATATATACTATATATACAAACCTTATGCTAAAATCATTGGATATCACAATAAACTATTTCATTGCGCGTAAGTGCTAACTATGCTATTTAGTCTTAATCATTTTTGCTTTCTAATATATCTTGCTTATGCATTTATTCAGTTAATTTAACAATCCTCTCAGCTAATCTGTCCCTGGAAATTGTAAGATACACACTTTCCACCTAATACACCCAAATACACACTAGACCACAGGTCTATACATCATCATTACGTAATCCTATTTTTACCTGCAATAGTCAATAAAATTAGTTTATCAATTGTACTATCATGGAAGCCTTGAAAAATCCATGAACTTTAAAATTTATATTTTCCCTTTTACCTATTCATTATGAATGTAATTTTTCCCACAGAAAAATAAAAGTTTGTAAAAAAATTCTATAGTGATCACGCTTTATTATTTTCTTTCCCTTCATTATTTACTACTCTATCGGCTCTTTATTTCATTTATCACTTGCTTTCTCTACTCATTTCAACACTACTTTACAATTATATTCATGGTAGCCACGCCGAGACTATGAAAGTCGTTACAAAACAAAGGGGGGTTTATTAACACTCTTTTAACACTTTTTAACTCTTTTATTTACTTCCGAAAATGGTTTAAGTAATTTAGGGGGGGTGGGAGTACGGAATTTTACTATAACATTTTACGTCGGAGAGGGGCACAAACAATTAATTAATTTTTACGCTACATGACGCCAACCTCACGCTTAACGCGCCGCCTGAAGACTGACTCCCTTGTGGGTAGCCCGCTCTTTTGGGCCTCTGTTCAGGACTGCCAACTCTACCCATTTTAAAAAATTTAAATGTAACAAACATACTTTTTCGTAATTTCATAATTATTAGTAAATGATTTACATTAAACATTATCTTAATTAAACAAAAAATAATATTCTTAACTAGTAGGCATTACTACACTCGCATCACCCCCTTGAAAATAAGTTTTTCATTAGTAAAACTTATTAATATCGTTTAACAAATTTAATAAATTTATTCAACAAATTTATATATTTTGCAATTTTTTTTTTTTTTTTTAACAATTTCAAAGTTGATAGACAAGAAATAATTAGAATGACAAATTCCACATATATTTTGTATCATATTAAAACCGAAACCTTTATAATTTTCACATTTGCATAAAATAACATTTCACACTAATAATTAAATTACAACTGTAACTAATCTATACATGCCAAAAAAAAATAACGGAAAATTTTCTTACAGTGGCTACACAAATCTCAAGTTCACAATCTATTCCCGCGATTCCTCATCAACGATCGCTTTACATTTGAAACAGTTATTTGTATAGTTATACAGTTACTATCAGGGCGACATAGAAAAAAAATAAGAAAAAGTTTACATAAAATACTGACCAAGAGCGCACATAGTATTTCACGAAAAACACAACAACTATGGGCAATAATCGCACCCTTTCACGTATAATTTCATTACATAATAATCAGTACATTAATTTGCTGGACGTTGTTTAGATTTTAGATCACAATCCGCACGCTGACAACGGACTTCAATTTTCAATCGCAGCTCTCCTGCTCACTTCGCTAGAATGCAAGGGATTGCATCAATCAACATGCAACAGGGCAGCACGCTATAATGGTTCCGCTCTCTCTCCATGGCGAAAAAAAAAACAAGAGAGACGTCCAATTCTAAAAGGATCAGGGGGGGAGATATACTGAAAGCGGGACCACGCGCTGGAATTGGACGGAATTTGCAATTCTAGAAGTCGATGAAGAAACTCGCCTTGTCTCATCTCCACTTTTGTCGGTGAACGCTGCTCTTCCTACGTCCAGCTGAAAGACTCTTCTACTGGCAACAATCAAACGATCACTCCGCCGTAGGCCGTTTCCCAACGAACCTACTGTATGTCTGTATGGACAGTACAGTCGTAAACACCCGTTCAAGCTCACGTGGCTTGCCTACCGCGTGCTATAACACATATTTAGCGAAGCATTCGAGCAGCGTGACCAGCTACTGCCCGAAAAATACCAGTAGACCATCTTCGATCGAAACTTTCGTGTGCCAAGACCCTGCACACGTAAATTTCTCTTCTCTTCCGAAACTGTCCTGCGCCAAGTCCCTGCGCATTCGGTTCCTCTCTTCTATCTCTTCTTTTCCGAAACCATCCTGCGCCAAGTCCCTGCGCAGTTGGTTTCTCTTCTCTCTCTTCATTGGTGATCTATCACCTATCCGGTCGACTAAACTCACTGGATGGAACTCGGATTCAACTTGGTTGCCTCCAAACCGAGCCTTTGAAATTTTGAAAAAAAAAGTTTATTCGAAACGTGTTTCTGTACTGCTTATCATTTCATATTTAATTTATCGAATTTTCTCGACAGTTCACTTCGAAATACTAACTACACATTTGCTCTGGCCAAATTCACGGAAAAAAAAAAGGACAAATATCAGAATTTCGCAAAAATTTAATCAAATCTAGCTACCAATAAAGTCACTTATGGCAGTTACAGCGAAGATAAAAAAAAAGTCATAAAACGTACGAAACAAAATTGTACAGTATAAATATAAAAGCGCCCATACATAGTAACTGTTAGTATAATTTAAGAACTATTATTGTTCAAACTACCGTCAGAAATCACATCAATACTTTTAAATACAAAAGACAAAAATGAACCCAGAAACTTCATGTCATCCATTCTCTGACAATCATGAACCCTCTTGCCCTTTGAGGAGGAGCACACAAAGACGCCACAAAAACGTTACTGGCTATCTAGAAGGCTCCATTTCCGAGTGTACACTTGAGCCAATGTTTCAAATGCATTAGTTAACCCCGACTGAAGGTTTAAACAATAATAATTTTCTAAAACAGTTATTAAAAAGTAAAAAAAATTTAAATATTACTACCAAAAATTATTTTAATACAGTAATTCCAACTTGAAACTCTAAATTTCATATGAATTGAACTCGCAATTCGCAAATTACATCTGAGAGACAACTCTCTCCTTCAACAGAAACCCCAGTATGGTTTGCAAATCACAAAAATCACAGTAATTTATCGTTTCCAAGTGAAACTACAAAGTTGCATCGTTATACTAAAGAAGAATAGATAATATGCATTCAAAAATACACACAACCTACTGTAAACAAAAACAAAACATTGCATAATTAAGAGCGGTCGCTTTGTTTGTAAGCGAACCTCTATACAAATATCCCTAACCGAATGAAACTGCATTATATCCTGACAATTTTGTAATTTTTTCTATGCAAACGCTCGAACTAAAAAAAAAAGGACATTTTTCATTTCTAATACCCAAATTAAAATATCAAATCAAAACATCTTTTGTAATACAATAAATTCCAAATAAAAATTTTACCATTGTCATTGAACTGGAAGAAAGAAAAATAAAAATCGGCCTACCTATAAAAATAACATTGAATGCATTTATAAAACGTAAATATAGGCTATGAAAAGAATTTTCTGCACAAATTTTTGTAATTCTTAAAAAATTATAATAATATCGAAATTTCGTAATGCATAACATTTGTGCTTATAAAAAAAAATCCTATGATTATTTATGTTAAACCAATTAAAATTTTGTTAAATAACTAAGAATTTACTACTCAATAGACATATACCGTAGTAACGGTTAATCTCCGAACAATATTTAAGATAGGCCTACAAGAAATCCTTCAGTACAATACAATAGCCATTTTACCAAATATGTCGGATTGGTCGTGAAATGAACGAAAGGAACGGAGGAAAAAAAATAGATAATCAGCCTACCTACCAAATTTTATGAGTATATAAATATATATAATTATATATATAACTAATATATACGTATCAGTTAATATGTAAGTGTATAATTAATGAATATATAAAAAATAAAAAAAATTTATAGAAAATTTCACAAATCTGCTATGAAACCCGTATAAAATTTATTTATTAATCGTTATTCTATTATTATGATTACAATTTTCACTAATCCCAAAAATTTAAACACAAAAAGACACAAAGGTAGGTAGGTTTCAGGAAAGGAGAAAAAGTGAACGAAATAAGTGAAAAGAATTGAGTCATCGGCAGCACGATAAATTTTCAAAACTATGTCCTCTCCGACCTAATGAACGAAATTTAACGTAATAATGACTCGCAATATTGAGTCAGACAAATTTTTCTACCGACTCTGCACCACGACTAAAAGAAATTTTTGAGTCACTAGACTACGAAAAGTAACGAAACCGTACGATAAAAATGGAACAAACGAACATTTCAGAATCAACGAACTCCCACGAAAAGAAAGAAAAAAAATTAAATTTTTAGGCGCGAAGTTTGGAAGGGACGTTATCAGGATGTTGAAGGCGATGCGCCATTTTGAAATTACATTCACAATGAATTTTTAAGGAATGGAAATCGAAATTTGCCTGCAACCGGGATAAACTTTGCATTTAGATATTTTAATAATCGAAATAAAATATCCATTAACGCTATTGGCTAATATACCGGGTTGGAAGAATTTTAACCGAAATACTAGTCACGTGGGTAAGCCTCATACAAAATATGATGTAAGACTACCGCTAGCCACCAAATATAGTGAACACCTTTTATTATTTTACTTTCTTCATTATTTACTTTTCTATCGGCTCTTTATTTCATTTATCACTTGCTTTCTCTACTCATTTCAACACTACTTTACAATTATATTCATGGTAGCCACGCCGAGACTATGAAAGTCGTTACAAAACAAAGGGGGGTTTATTAACACTCTTTTAACACTTTTTAACTCTTTTATTTACTTCCGAAAATGGTTTAAGTAATTTAGGGGGGTGGGAGTACGGAATTTTACTATAACATTTTACGTCGGAGAGGGGCACAAACAATTAATTAAATTTTACGTTACATGACGCCAACCTCACGCTTAACGCGCCGCCTGAAGACTAACTCCCTTGTGGGTAGCCCGCTCTTTTGGGCCTCTGTTCAGGACTGCCAACTCTACCCATTTTAAACAATTTAAATGTAACAAACATACTTTTTCGTAATTTCATAATTATTAGCAAATGATTTACATTAAACATTATCTTAATTAAACAAAAATTAATATTCTTAACTAGGCATTACTACAATTCAACTATCATTGTTTGTCTAACTTAATTGTTTGTCTAAATTAACGTATTAATCGTTTTATTCTGTTTGCATAAAATTAAAGTAGTAATCTTTGAATTTTTTTATATTTTATAAGCAAGTGTCATTTTAAAGATCTGATACTCTGCATTGTACTCAACCACCCGAACTCGTTCTGTATAAAATTTGTATTGTAAAAAGAAAAAATCGTCATCTAACTTGAATTAGTTACGATGTTATTTTCTCAATTGTATTGTATTAATTGTATTATATTATGGTGTTAATATTATTTAGAAAAAAAAAAAGGTGGAGCACTGTAAAAATTGAACAATGAATAATTCCTACACCATCATTATATGGATTCATTGTCTTCATGCAGTAATTATGTTCGTATAGTTTTTATGTTTGAATGTTCATTTTTACATAAGAAGCCAAAATCGCCTAAGCGAGTTTGGATAGAATTTCGATTTATTTGTACGTCTTTATTCATTACTGTATTTTTCTAATTCATCTTTTCTAATAATGACTTATACACTAGGACGTCATAAAATAACTTTATTCTCTTTACGTTTCCCATACTTTGTACACTGAATCACGTTCTTAGTATTTGGACATCTTCCGTATTCAATGTATGGTAAATTCTTTAGTAATAATGTTGTGGTGTTATGTAGTATAAGTATTATTATTCAACCATATTCATCCATACGTCACATTTTCCCGTCATTAATTTCCCTTGATCATTATCCTATATAAATTTTATTAAATATTCATTTTTACTCGTGTCAATCTGTGAAATGCAAAACTTTTGCATTCGTTCGAAAACGCTCAAATATGTTCTCGTATTTTTTTTATTATTTTTTTCAAGTGCTTTCACCCCTCAAGATATTCATAAATGCTTAGTAAGTTATCAAATTCCGCTCACTACGACAGAATCGAACGCTTCTAAGATAAATACCTCCGTTCGCTCTGATTTCAAATTTATAACATATTATAACATATTATTTCGTAAATAAATTATCTCGTATGTGCTCATGTACTTGTGTTGTACTAATAACCATCTAGTATAACCATCTAGTATAACCATCTAGTATAACCATATATTATAACCATATATAAATATAAAAACACTAAGAATGGTAAACGACGTAATGTACTTTAATGAAACTGTAATTAATAACAACTTGTAATGTACTTCATTGAAACTGTAATTAAATGTAATGATTTAATATATACGGTAATGTAAGAATGTACTTTAATAGAACTGTAATGGACAATCATAAGCGAATGTGAAGTAATCCATAATTGTAATCGTAATTGTAATGAACCAAAATTAATACGTACTCAATCGTGTACTTAATTTGTACTTATGTGTACTATTACGAAATGATATCGCCTTCAGAAATGAAGATTCGGCAAAAATATACGATTAGTTTTTATTTTAATTTTTATAATTTTTATTTGGAATCTTTCAAACATCTGATCATGTGTTTAAAAGGGGGGAACTTAACCTTCAACTTCCGTCCCCCAACATTTAGGTTTATATTATACATGTATTTGTAAAATTAGAGCACTTCATCAAGTCACTTCATTACGGCACTTCATTACGAGCCTCCCTTGTTAGCAGCCTCGCTGCGAGGAGGGGGCAGAGGCCCCTTGCCTCCTTAACTTTTTAGATTCCGGCCTGAGCCATGGTCGAAAGAGGTCGAACCTCTACCCCTGTAAATTCAGAGCACTACCTGTACATTTTGAGAAGTAAACCACAGTAGAAAAAGTTTTTATCTTTTCCTTCGAGCCTTGTTCTCTTCAGAAGAACTTAGTCAGTTAAGTCAATAAGTTATAAAAGAAAAATCGATAAGTTTAGTACCAAGAGAAAGTATCAGAGTATTATAGCAAGAGAAGAATTAATCATCGTCGACCCATAAAGCGAGAGAAAGAGACAACCCAAGCACCATAGAAGATATTGGCATAACAGTCTGGCGAGTCTGTAGCCAAGAGTTTAACAAGAGGCGACCGAAAAGAATTAGAATGTTATAGAAGAAATATCCGTTGCTTGCCTCCTAACTAGAACCCCCGTCGATCCGAGCCACCCCAGGGCCATAGACGGAGGGGTTAACATATATATATATATACAGAGGGTTTACAAATTAAATAGGCATATTTGTTTTTTCCCTCAAAAAATTTATTCGATATTTGAGGACGTTTGTCCTTGGACCCTCCTTCGTGCATAAAAAAATACGGCTGGTCCTTGAGTACTAACGTCCAGATAATGTAATAAATGCCTGAGTGGAAGTTCATTTGCATGTAGCTGACAGACCATCCGTTGCAGTGTCTTTTTAAGATATTCTTCCAGAAATCGAATCACATTCCTGTTTACATCAGTGTTGACAAGGGTTCCGTCACAACTCACACTATAAGCTGATCAATCTCAATGTCATTTGTTCTTAAGAAATCAGTAATACAGTCGGCGATGACTTTATCTGTTCCAACTGTAGGTGTAACCTGTCCAGTGTATTTCCATTCTGATTCCTGAATTTGCGTCACATGCTCTTCGACAATAGTCGTATGGTGAAACTTACACCCTTTCTTAAACTATGAGATGATTTTGTTTTTGCGGCCATTAAAATACAATCCTTTTATTGGCAATGAGTTTGTTGGGACTGCCGATTACAGCCTTTCTCTGTATTTACGTACTATGCTCCTTCCTCAATTTGTTTCGGTTGATAACCTGTGATTGATCGTAGTTTGTAATTTGTAAATACGCCAACATCTTGTAGCGCGGTGGATGCTATTGCTACTTCCAATCGATCTAATAATCCATGGCGATCGCATTCGGGTGTTACAGCTGAAAAATTCAATCTCGATTCATTTTTATTATTGCTTGCAGAATTGGGAGTCGATCGCGGTGCGTTGAAAGTGGAAGGTAATACAAGAAAACAACTCAGAATGTTGTGGCCTGGTGAACAAACTTGACCATTCGGGCGGCATCTTCAGCTTCTCTCGTCTCTTTTTCCGAGTTTTTACGTCTTCATTACATCAACTCTAGCCACCCCCATTTTTTTCTCTCCGTATGTTCATCTTTAAGGAACTCCTGTTCATAAAAGATTATTCGTTCGATCGCACAAGGACACGAAGAGAAATCAGTGTTTTTGCATGTGGCTACATCAAACAGCTTAGAATCTCCGACTTCTTTCAATTTTTTCAGTTGTGTTTTGTAGCTGTCTGTAATATGCCTTTGTTTGAATAACTTTAATTTAATAGCTTCTTGATACTGCCGAGGATATTCTCCAATCTTCTCAATTACAATCTTGTAATAAATAGTTAGGAATGGTGCTTTTTATCAAAGCTGTTCAAGTTGGACTGCTACCCGTTCGCAGGTATCCTTCTGGCGTGGCTCTTGGTCACTCTCATCCATCATAGTATGTCTCACCCACAAATAAAACCTCATCTTCTTCGTAAGAGACAATAAACTGTTCCTTAGATCGCTTATAGATGCTCCGAACAGAAAACGGGTGACTTTAGCACTGGTTGCGAGCTTTTGGTAGCGATAATACGGTTTATTGGCCAACTAGAAAGTCTGCAACAAAGAAATGTGAATCTGAATTAACAAACATCACACTTCAGCAGTGAGAACAGCACTGCGTCTCCAAATATCTTTGGTGCAGAGCTGTTCCATAGCAGCCGCCAGACGCACGATAATATAACAATAAATTTTTGTAAAACTTCAGGTCAACTGCGAAGCAGGTTCATTAAATTCATACTAAAAAAATAGTGGTAACTAAGATAGTCATTACACAATTATTGCACATATCGCTGTTTCAGTTTTAGGAAAAGAAATTAGCACCACTCTAATAGAGAGAGAGAGAGAGAGAGAGAGAGAGAGAGAGAGAGAGAGAGAGAGAGAGAGAGAGAATCCGCTGAATTCCCTCTGATAATGAGATAATCCGCTTAATGCCACCCGATAGACGAGATAAGCCCCATAATCCCACTTGATAAACGAGGTAATCCGCTTAAGAGAATTAAAAACAACTAACACAGAATGCGTTCAAAAAGGGGCTCGGGATTTTTGTCAATATTATTCTGGCGTTAAAAAGTGTCAATAATGATATATCATTGTTCACAGAGCTTAAATTTCTAAGCTAAATTAAGCTGGCGATGTTCTTTGTTCATTATTACGTTAATAAACTCTTTACTACATTAATGCAAATAATAATGATGATAATAATGATAATAATAATCATACGAAAAGTTCGTAAATATATTTTCATCCATAGTTTACGATTTAATATTCGAAATTTCGTAAGAAAAAGAAGTTACGTAATTTAAAAGTTAAAATTTAGGTGAGGGAAAACAAATCATGGCACGGAATATGCTAATGAGCAAATGAAAGGATTGCCAAGTTCTTAAACTTTATATACAAACCCGGTAAGAGATGCAAACAAAAAAGTTACTTAAAAAAAAACCAACAACAACAACAACAAAAACAACAAAAACAACAACTTATAATAGGAGAATTATGATATTATAAAGTTAAAAAGTAAAAGTAAGATAGTTATATTGTAGGTTATGCCTTCTTTAATATAAGAATATTTAATGATATATTTTTTTTAAAAAAAAGAAGCTTATTAAGGTAAGCTGAAGGAAATTAGATTTGGGGGGGCGGGGTAGGGGGGGGAGGAAGAGAATTTCGAATGAATTAGGGAATTGCAAATGGAAGATTATATAATTATAAAGCCGAGGAAAATGGAAGGGTTTATTTTTTCAGATTTTAATAAAAAAAAAAAAAATTCTTTCTAAAATTCAATCGTACGAAACAAGAATTACAGAAAATCAATCAGTGTATGTATATATATATATATATATATATATATATATATATATATAATAAATATGTGTGTGTGTATACACAGTATGTATATATATATATATATATATATATATATATATTGTACAGAATCTTATACCTTTGAAGGCTTTAAGTTAATCCGTAGGATGGGTCTGTGCTTGGCTTTCAGGCATTCCTATTAAGTATAGCAGGATTTGGAAAAGGAAGAGTGTCTTTAGCTCTTATCCTGCCCTCATAACCAGATATATAATAAGTCTTCTGAAATAGTTATCTATTTATAATAGAGAGAAGTCTATTACTCGCGTTATTAAGAAAGTATCTATCTATATCTTTAGGATTTCTTGAAGTAGATCGCTATTATCTTTCCTCTCTTCTCTCTACCTGTTTGTGTTTTATTTGCGATACCAGTTCAGGGGTACTATAAATATATCGAAGAATATGTTTCCCTAATTATGTGAACTTGCATTTACAGCTCACACACACACACACACACACACACACACACACACACACACATATATATATATATATATATTATATATATGCACTAAAATCACAAAATAACACGTGATCTTATTAATAAGCAAACAACCACAGGGAAAAGGAAACACAAAGTCCGAGTGCTTTCGTGATATATTCACATTATCAAGGAGGAACAGAAAATAGAGAGAGATTACAAAGTAAATGAGTTAAATAGACAAGCAAAAAATTCACAATCGGCACCTCAAATTAAAGGCCTTAAAGCCCTCTAAAGATTTTTTTCAATTCATAACATAATCTGTAGGCTGCTAAATTACTAAATATAAAAGAAGTATATAGATAAATTAGACAAAAAACCAATACAGAGAAAAAAATTATTATAATGGTTATTAACACTAATATTTAATTAAAGCAGGCAATTAATTGCAAGAATTTAATGAAAAACAAATAGATAACGTAGATAACACATAGATAACATAATCTGTAGGCTGCTAAATTACTAAATATAAAAGGACTATATAGATGAAATTAGACAAAACACCAGTACAGAAAACAAAAATTATTATAATGGTTATTAACACTAATATTTAATTAAAGCAGGAAATTAAGTGGCCAGAAATTAATGAAAACAAAGGGAATGGTGCCATCGTCTTACAGAATATTACAAAAAATTTCTACAAACAGTCTGGAAAAATTGTTTTCCCAAAAGCAACCCAGTTGAAAAGTCCAATAAACCCCCCAGCAACCAAAGATTATACACGAAAGAAATATTACAATTAAAATAGACACATAAGAATGTTAACAGTTCTTACAATAATATTTTTTATTTAACCAGGGCAAACCATTAAGGGACAAGAATGCAGTCAAGTAAACAGTAGGCCCTTCGCCAGCTTTCTGACAATGCACGAATCTAATTTATACAACCCAGGACTAATATTAAGGACCAAATCCGCATTATTCTTGATCACACTTGATTCCAGTATATTTCTGCTAACAATAGATTTACTAAACCTTAATTTGGAAGCATTTTTCCAATCAATGGGATGATTAGTATCTCTTACGTGAATGAAAATGGCGTTAGATTCCTGGCCACTTCTTATACTGTATTGATGCTGTTTAATACGTAACTCAAGGGTCTTACCAGTTTGGCCAATGTAAAATTTATTACATATTGTGCAAGGGATTTTATATACACAACCATGTTCACTTAACGGGGAGTTCTTAATCAATGAATTCTTAATTACATCTAAATTTTGAACGCAATATTTACGTTAAAAGTCCTCAGCAGATTCGGCAGATCAAGGAAATTTTCTCTGAATGGTAACACTAAAACATTTTTTGTGTTATGGCGATGGGAAACCCTCTCTCCCCCATTTTGAGTAACTTATATATAGAGTTTTTTGAAAGTAAGTTATTAAGGAAGATTCTGCCAAATTATGTTCCATGGTTTAGATATGTAGATGATGTTCTTTGTCTTTGGCCAGTGACTTTAAATCTCAATGAATTCTTACCCAAACTTAATAATTTAACTCCCTCTATCAATTTTACAGTTGAAATAGAAAAAGATTCTTCGATCCCTTTTTTAGATGTTTTAATATATAGGTCTGGAAAAAAGTTTAAGTACAATATTTACAGAAAACCCACTAATAATTGTTCCTATATACATTATTATTCTGATCACCACATTAACGTAAAACGATCCGTTCTTTCTACTTTGTTCCTAAGAGGTCTACGAATTTGTAGCCCAGAGTTCATTGACGACGAAATTAGTAAAATATACAAAATTGCTTTTGATTTAAAATACCCAAAGAACTGCATAGATAAGTCCTTAAAAATGGCAAAGAAAACCTTCTACGAAGTAAAGGATAAGATTCCTTATAACACAAAAAATGTTTTTTAGTGTTACCATTCAGAGAAAATTTCCTTGATCTGCCGAATCTGCTGAGGACTTTTAACGTAAATATTGCGTTCAAAAATTTAGATGTAATTAAGAATTCATTGATTAAGAACTCCCCGTTAAGTGAACATGGTTGTGTATATAAAATCCCTTACACAATATGTAATAAATTTTACATTGGCCAAACTGGTAAGACCCTAGAGTTACGTATTAAACAGCATCAATACAGTATAAGAAGTGGCCAGCAATCTAACGCCATTTTCATTCACGTAAGAGATACTAATCATCCCATTGATTGGAAAAATGCTTCCAAATTAAGGTTTAGTAAATCTATTGCTAGCAGAAATATACTGGAATCAAGTGTGATCAAGAATAATGCGGATTTGGTCCTTAATATTAGTCTTGGGTTGTATAAATTAGATTCGTGCATTGTCAGAAAGCTGGCAAAGGGCCTACTGTTTTCTTGACTGCTTTCTTGTCCCTTAATGGTTTGCCCTGGTTAAATAAATAAATATTATTGTAAGAACTGTTAACATTCTTATGTCTATTTCAATTGTAATATTTCTTTCGTGTATAATCTTTGGTTGCTGGGGGGTTTATTGGACTTTTCAACTGGGTTGCTTTTGGGAAAACAATTTTTCCAGACTGTTTGTAGAAAAAATTTTGTAATATTCTGTAAGACGATGGCACCATTCCCTTTGTTTTCATTAATTTCTGGCCACTTAATTTCCTGCTTTAATTAAATATTAGTGTTAATAACCATTATAATAATTTTTGTTTTCTGTACTGGTGTTTTGTCTAATTTCATCTATATAGTCCTTTCATATTTAGTAATTTAGCAGCCTACAGATTATGTTATCTATTTGTTATCTACGTTATCTATTTGTTTTTCATTAAATTCTTGCCAATTAATTGCCTGCTTTAATTAAATATTAGTGTTAATAACCATTATAATAATTTTTGTTCTCTGTATTGTTTTTTTTGTCTAATTTCATCTATATACTTCTTTTATATTTAGTAATTTAGCAGCCTACAGATTATGTTATCAATTGAAAAAATCTTTAGAGGGCTTTAAGGCCTTTAATTTGAGGTGCCGATTGTGAATTTTTTGCTTGTCTATTTAACTCATTTACTTTGTAATCTCTCTCTATTTTCTGTTCCTCCTTGATAATGTGAATATATCACGAAAGCGCTCGGACTTTGTGTTTCCTTTCCCTGTGGTGTTTGCTTATATATATATATATATATATATATATATATCGGGCCAAGGGTTGAAACAGCTTAACATTTTTTTGGACTGAGAGAGGTGTTACTAGAAATTACCTATAACATCAATGTATTTTGAGTACTGATAACGAATTTAGTAACACTCGTCAACGTTCGTGAACTTCCTCAGAAAAAATATGGTGTAATTATTATTCGCTAAACTAGTTTTAATATCTCGTCATACTCTTTCCGTCTTTGCAGCTTCTTGATAAGTACATTAAACTGCAAAGTGGTATGACATTCAATCCATCAAAAGGGCATCATTACTCAAAAGTAGCGTACAGGTTTCATTTGACTTTATCAACTAAAGTTAAAAAGTTCTATGCAACTAGAGCCATATTTATACGAACCTGTTTCGTAATATTCGCATATATATATATATATATATATATATATATATATATATATATATATATATATATATATATAAGTTGAATCAGTTGAAAATGTACCCAAAATACTGTTCAAAAAAGAACTAAACACTAATAAAAGGATATGGATACGACAAGTCAAGCTATAAGGCGCTTCGAATGGTAATGACTTACGTACGGGGGACCTCGTTAGTTAGTACGCTGCTCCTCCACATGTAATTGGCAGTAATACTGCGAACTGATCATACTCTAAATGGGTGTATGAGGGTGAACGTTCTTTCGTAAAATAACGAGTGAACGTGCTTGTATATATCTGCGCAAGTAAACTACATATTTACTTCGTCTTGTTCAGGTGTAGTGCGTATATTATCTGAAATATTCACTGTACGTTTGTCTATACTCTATGACTCCTGAGATAATATAATGTAATGGATGCGTAGATCCCTCCAAACATGGTTTTGAAAAAAAAAAAAACGTTTTTAGAAAGTGTTCATATATTTTCTAAACATACCTTTGTTTGCTGGAATATTTGAAGTAAAAGAGCGAAAATAAAGGAAAATGATTTTATATATATATATATATATATACATACACATTTTAACTGCAAACAACACACAGTATAATTAATGTAAAGAACGACGCTTGTGTAGAAGAGCGTTCCGCACAAGATGAGGAGGGAGAACGAACAAATGAAAAATGAGGTACCACCCGGGAATCGAACCCGGGATCATCCGATTGCCGGTCAGATATGCTATCCACTACACCATGGACCTCGATCAATCAGAAGTCGTAATTCTCCTACATACGAGCAGAAACCAATGCCCTGAGGGGGCACCTGCGCATGCCGTACATATATACATTTTAACTGCAAAACAACACACAGTTAAATTAATGTAAAGAACGACGCTTGTGTAGAAGAGCGTTCCGCACAAGATGAGGAGGGAGAACGAACAAATGGAAATAAGGTACCACCCGGGAATCGAACCCGAGATCATCCGATTGCCGGTCAGATATGCTATCCACTACACCATGGACCTCGATCAATCAGAAGTCGTAATTTTTTATTTGTTCGTTCTCCCTCCTCATCTTGTGCGGAAACGCTCTTCTACACAAGCGTCGTTCTTTACATTAATTATACTGTGTGTTGTTTGCAGTTAAAATGTATATATGTACGGCATGCGAAGGTGCCCCTCAGGGCATTGGTTTCTGCTCGTATGTAGGAGAATACGACTTCTGATTGATCGAGTTCCATGGTGTAAAATCCCGGTAATGGATAGCATATCTGACCGGCAATCGGATGATCCCTGGTTCGATTCCCGGTGGTACCTCATTTTTCATTTGTTCGTTCTCCCTCCTCATCTTGTGCGGAACGCTCTTCTCCACAAGCGTCGTTCTTTACATATATATATATATATATATAATATATATATTATATATATATAATAATATATAATATTATATATAATATATGGTCACCTTTTTCAACGAGACAGAATAATCACAATTCTTAGGATAACTAAATGAAACAGTTGTCATATTAAATCCTTTATATGGTTTTAAAAATGAGAGTTTGTTTACTTAAATCGGATGAATTGTCTTTTTACAAATTCAACTTAACCAACAGATGTTAAAAAATAAAGTCGACAAGGAAGGTAATTGGAGATTTACAGTAGCTGGACATCAAGGAGGTTACTGAACTTTTACATTTTTTATTATTACTGTTTTACAGTAACAGTTTTTAAATTGTCTTTTCGCTGCCAATAAGTTCATTTGCAGATTTGGTATTTGGAAGGGTCCTCCTTGTTTTACCCGGTCGTCCCCTTTCTGGCTTTTGTATGTGAATTCCGTTTCACGAATTTTGGCCAACAAACGTGACACACACTACGTACAGATCAATGTCGATTAGGATGCTGTTTTACTGCTCTTTCCTCGTGACGAAGTTTGACAGCAATTTGTCTTCCTCATTTAAACGTAACATTACAACTCACCATGTATTCACATAAAAAAATTTACCCGAACCACCTTTCATTCCCTTTGTGGGCGTTCGTTGGGTACTCTTCCCCTCCCCGTCTGCCCTTTAAATTAAATTTCTGCCCTTGCAACTAAATTTTTTTTACTTTATCGCAAGAACATTGCAAATTATATCCTCCAATAATTGAAATTAATAATGGATTATTAATAACTTAATTCAATTTATTAATTTTCTGATATTATTCGCTCAATCAATTTCCGCTGCGCGTTTAAAAATGTTTCTATTAATTATATTCGGTTTTATTTTTTGTACATTTTACCCGACAGGTAAAGTTGTGGGGGAAAGTTCGTTGGCGTCCTCATATGGCTGTGTATGATTATATATGTATATGTAGGCTGATCATATTTCCTTGAGACAAAAACGGGACATTGGGATGGCAAAAAAGGGACGGGGGTTATGTAATATTCTGTATTCATGAAAAAGTAAGTACATAAACATATTGAGCTTACAATTATTCTTCAGTGACAGAACCCATACAGAACCCATAAAAAAAACGGTACTGTCCCGTTCAAAACGGTACGTATGGTCAGCCTATATATATGTCGAAAACTCATTAGTGAAATTTTAGATGCTGATTGGTGAAAGATTTAGAGCCATATGATTGGGTGAAAATGATACGTTTTATCAATAAGATTCACCTTTCATTTTTACCTACTATACCTTGGTTACCTTGGTTTTGCTTCCGCCCGAATTGTTCATTCTGACGAAGGTCAAGTTTGTCACTCCACCTAATATATTATGGCAGCATTCTTGAAATAATTATTTTATTGAGTGCGGAAAAACGTATTTGAAAAATATATATTTATATATGTGTCGGCGTGATGATGATATACTTCGTTACACCATCTCCGACGTTTCACAGGTGTTCTCGGTATGTCACTTCCTCGCACCCACAAGGAAGTTTATACCGTTTAATTATCTTAATCTGACTGCGAATTTCGAAGACAACCATTTATACCCTCGGTTGATGGCGTCCGCTCTCTCTCAGTCCGTGGAGAGAAGGGAATGCTGTTCTCCGTTGGAAGGATATAAAATGACGAGTTTTCCTTTGTTAGTCCTTTATTTCTCAAAGTTGAAATCACTAATAAACACCCTTAACACAACACTTGGTTTAGAGAGTTATTAACGGGCACATGCTTACATCAAAATAAGCTGAGGGGTCCAGCCAAACCCGGCTGGCCCACGGGCGGAACACTCACACCCACTCGAGGCCGAGGCGAGACTCTCACTCCCTACCTCTCGAAGCTGAGGCATGACTCCCTCAAGGCGTGTTCATTTCCTCCTTGAGAAAACCCAGTGGTGCCACGTTTACCAAAGTTTTATTTACTTGTATATTCCTACTCTAATAATGGTATTAACAAGAGAATTGGTATAAAATGATATTAGCAAAAGAATTTATACAATTGTAGTTTTATACTAATCGAAAAGAACATTTGACGCGTTCGGTGGAGAAGGGGCGAACGCAACATTTTCGAATTATGCCACAAAATGCAGTTAAAGTTTGTAAACTTTAAACCTTTGTATTTTTCCGGTTTATTGAAATGTTGTATGAATTTGAACACATATTTGAGTAAAATATTGTTGTGTAATATGTCGATATAATAAAACGCCAAGAAATTTTACAATACTATTTATTGATAGCTTCTGATGTTAACTGGTGTAATCCATTATTTGGTCCTCTTCGTCGAATGTTGTATTACCTGCTTCAACTGTTTCGGTTTCTTCCAGTTCCTTTAACAATCTTGTATAATAGTTCACTGCAGTTGCAGGCATTAGGTCTGATAATTCTTTGAGATCTTTTATTTTTTCCTTAGTTATTGGCAGCAATTGGGAATACTTTGGTTGCAGTGTCTGCTGGGCTAGATTGAATAAACTGACACTGTTGGATTTTTTCCCTTCTGCAGTCTGACGGGATGGCTATTATCTGGGGTTGTGCGGTATGCAGTAGATATTACGTAGCCTTCTTTGTGTTGAAAGTCAAATATTAACTTTCTTGCATCTGTAAATTTAGTAGTTGTTGATTTCCTAATGACAATGCACGTTTTTAGGACGTCAAAATCGAGAGAAAATCAGCCTGTTTCATTTCTACAACTAGGAAGCGCTGCGAAACGGCTGTAGTTATGGCCGTAACATAATCTTTTTTGGTGTAAATAATATTGCTGTAATTATTTTTATATTTTGTTCAATTTGGCCAAATTGAGCATCACAGGGCATTGGCGAGTGACCAGAAAGTAGATAGATGTGTTCAATGTGAAGCAATGATGCGGAGTGAATTTCTCTGAGATACATTAAAACCTAAATTTTACCGTGAAAGAGTGCAGACTAACATCTAAATTTTTGCATAGGTAAAGCAAAGGTTTTAAAGGATAATTATACGACAAAAAACTCATTTTTCGAATTTTGTGGCGTTCGCCCCTTCTCCACCGAACGCGTCATTTAGATTTTTAGGAATCTCTCTTAAGATTATCGATGTGGTAACTGTGGAGAGCATCGTTAGGCTTATCGAAATGGTGCCAGAGAATCTGGGCTGAAGCAGTTTATACAAATATTAAGAATTTTAACGGAGTCCTGTTTTAATTTATATGAACAAAATAATATCTTTTAAAGGATTAATATTTTAATTTATACAAACACAATATCTTTAAATTTTAACACAAATTTATTTTCTCGTAGAAACACTTTTCTACATGGCTCCCCTCCCAGAGTTGGTACTCGGGGGTTCGTTTGAAAAAATCCTCTCAAACAAAAGTAGTTGGATATAGGGTTTTATAAAGACAAAGATATTATTGAAGTAGTTGGATATAATGTTACTTAAAGACAAAAGAAATAGTTAAACCAAACACAGCTACTTAGTAGTTAATCCACTCTACTCATCAGTTAAATTTTACATTAAAATCGATATTTATGCACTAATGAACGCTTATAGGTACATAGAGACAAAGGAATAGTTAAACAAAATACCTCTACTTCGTACTTAATCTACTATATTTATCAGTTAAATTTTACCTTCAAATTTATACTTATGCACTAATGAACACTTATAATTAACGGTCACTTGCGTGTCCTTGAGACTTATGCACTAATGACCACTTATAATTAACTATCACTTGTGTGTCCTTTGAGCACTTGGAGTCTGATTTCTTTAGGTCCACTTTTTTACACTGGTCTAAGTTCACCGTGTGCATACACTTTTAAATCATACGCGATTGTCTTATCAAACGTTAAGAGAACAAAAATTTAGAGAAATGAACTTCAATGAACTATTGGACAAAGTACTTAAGTGAAATGGATACGAATTCTGCAAGGTTATAATGTCGTTTTTGAGAACCCTTTTTTTTTTTTAAACTTTGGAATTGACTAAACTCTATAACTTGGAAAGTATGAAATTTCAAAGGTTACGTGTGAACACTGCTCAAGTTTCTGGATGTACGCGTTGGTGGCTAATTGCCTCCGACATCAATCATACCACGTCTCGAGCATCTTTCAATAATTTAGTACGTAGTGCATGAATGCACGGGTATAGCCTAAACGGGTATAGGGGGTACGTGTGGTGATAGTACTTGAACTGGAAAATATGGTATGGTTAAAAATAATTTGTAAATGGGATAAACCGACTTTATGATTTACGTTCTTCGTTTCGTGTATTCAGTCTTTTCTGGAGTGAAATCAAAGTGGCAGATGGCTCCAGTTTCGATTTCCAAACCTTCTGATTAGAAAGAAAAGAATCGAATGAAAGTTGTCCGTAGAGCGATGCAGAGATGCAACACTCTCTTTGGTGGGAAGGAAAAGTGTGGCAAATTTTCTTTTTCCCGAATTCGTCGAGGTCATAAGCGAGCTTGCATTATGTCCTTCATGTGACGATCTCGTCACAGACCTCTTCCCCCGGAAAATGTCTCTCATCGAGAACTTCCCTCGTGATTTCTGGGACAGTCACTTCATACGGCGCTTCCGTCTTCATCGTCTAAGAAGTGAATCTTTGCGATATCACCGCAAAACGTTATAATGAACATAATATCCCTCTAATGCGTCCAACCATTCGTCCACGTATGGGGGTACCATGTTGCCCATTCGTCCACGTAAAAATTGGAACTTTAGGGGTATTACTCGTCAGTTAATTACAGCTATCCATTTTTCTTCGAAAACAACGAAAGAAAAAATGGACTTCCAAACGAGAAAGGCAAAGCGAAACAAAAAAAACTTATCCCTAATCTAATATCGTATATACAACAGAATTTAAGCGGAAAAACTGAAGCTTAAGATAAGCTATTTTTGGTTTAAATAAACAATAAAATCATCCCAACGAAGATGAAAACTTGCCTGTCGGTTTCGAAACATTCCTCGAAATGTATGAATTCATTCTAATTTAAACCAAAAAAGCAGAAAAAAAACAACTATTTGCGCTCCAACGCAAAATTCCACTTAAAAAACAAGAATAGAAAAATCCGCTCATCGACGCGACAGAGCGAGAAAAAAAAGAAAAAAAAATCCTCTTTTTTTTACCAAATCTAAATGCGCCGCAACGCGCCAAATCCGCGCGCGCGTGAAACGAGCCAAACACACAAACACACGCACGAACTATATATACATAAATTTGGTACAATAAATTTCAGTCAATAAAATGAAACTCAACTCGAAAATTCCGTTTTCTGTTAACCCAATGTGGGACAATTTAAATTAAAAAAAACTTAAATATTCACTTTAAATTTTTTTTTCAAATTCCATAAATTTACCGGATGCTTTGCAGAAATCGTTTCGTTACAAACAATAAAATATATAAATCCTTATATATTTAAATACCCAATTACTGCATACAACAAACAAACCTGTCAATTTTTCCCTCTCATCACAAAAAACAAAAAAGAAAGAAAAATTGAATTCAATTGATTGTAAACACCGTCAAACAAAAAATCGTTTTTAACCCAAACGAACAGTGAACTGTTTACAACCAATAAACATGCTGTAATTTATTTATTTGTAAAACACTGCATGCAAACGCACAAAATCTTCTAACAACACAAAGAAGAATAATAATGAAAAACAAATTTTCAATCCGATACGTTAACACTGGGATACACTTCTCTTTTCAACCACAAGAGAATAATAATAATAATAATAATAATAAAAAAAAAATTTCTTGAAACCAATACGGGATTTTAATGTTAACTTTACTTGTCAAAAGCACTTTTACTCCATTTACCGAGATTTCTCTATTTCCTTTTATTCCGTCTTGGAAAGCACGTTTGTTTTCGTTTTTCTCCGTCTCGTTTTGAGAGAACATCTGTTTCCGTTTGTTTTTTTTCGTTTTTCTTTAGAGTCAAATGCGTTCGACTCTGTAGAAATTTACGCCAATGCTATGCGTCGCATAGACGTCCAATTTTCATAATCAATTCCAATGCGGTTCGTTCGTTTTTCGTTGCCAATCAAAGTCTGAAAATCTTCTCCAAATTTCGAATGATTCCTCCACTCTCCGTTGTGGGAATTTACGTCACTGCTATGCGTCGCATAGACGTTCCAAGAGAAATTAAATTCGTAAAATTCCTCTCCGCGTGCCCATATAATAATTTCTGTTACGATCTTCTCTCTAAACAAGTGCGTGATTCCCGCTGAAATCCGACCTCCGTTTCGGATGCGTTGAAGTCCTTGTAGCGGGGTTTGACTGAACAAAGGTTTTCAAATCCTGGCTCCTCGTCTTGAAGGAACGTTTCTCATCCCCTCCCAGGTTCGAATCCTGGTATGGGTAGCCAATGTCGGCGTGATGATATTATGCTTCGTTACACCATCTCCGACGTTTCACAGGTGTTCTCAGTATGTCACTTCCTCGCACCCACAAGGAAGTTTATACCGTTTAATTATCTTAATCTGACTGCGAATTTCGAAGACAACCATTTATACCCTCGGTTGATGGCGTCCGCTCTCTCTCAGTCCGTGGAGAGAAGGGAATGCTGTTCTCCGTTGGAAGGATATAAAATGACAAGTTTTCCTTGTTAGTCCTTATTTCTCAAAGTTGAAATCACTAATAAACACCCTTAACACAACACTTGGTTTAGAGAGTTATTAACGGGCACATGCTTACATCAAAATAAGCTGAGGGGTCCAGCCAAACCCGGCTGGCCCACGGGCGGAACACTCACACCCACTCGAGGCCGAGGCGAGACTCTCACTCCCTACCTCTCGAAGCTGAGGCATGACTCCCTCAAGGCGTGTTCATTTCCTCCTTGAGAAAACCCAGTGGTGCCACGTTTACCAAAGTTTTATTTACTTGTATATTCCTACTCTAATAATGGTATTAACAAGAGAATTGGTATAAAATGATATTAGCAAAAGAATTTATACAATTGTAGTTTATACTAATCGAAAAGAACATTTAGACTTTTAGGAATCTCTCTTAAGATATCGATGTGGCAACTGTGGAGAGCATCGTTAGGCTTATCGAAAGGGTGCCAGAGAATCTGGGCTGAAGCAGTTTATACAAATATTAAGAATTTTAACGGAGTCCTGTTTTAATTTATATGAACAAAATAATACTTTTAAAGGATTAATATTTTAATTTATACAAACACAATATCTTTAAATTTTAAACACAAATTTATTTTCTCGTAGAAACACTTTTCTACATATGTATATAGTCAGTGAAAATAGTTTTGTCCCTCCGAATATATATATAATATATATATATATATATAATATATATATATATTATATATATATATATATATATATATCCCATTTCTTTAATGTTTTTACAATCTGTTCAGTTTCCATGGCAACTGAAAACAATTCGTGAAAGAAATGCTTGTTTTTTTCTCTCTTTTCATTCCTTTTCTTTTTGGCGATAAGGTGGTGAGTTTGGTGTTTGTGTATGACGCATAAAGCAATAGTACCAACCTTAAATCTAGAATTCATTAAACACATTAGTGCTCATTGGTAGAATTTCCTACCAACAAAATTAATATGGGCTAATTAATATGAGGTACTTTAGCTGTACATTTATAATTTATAAATATCTATAATTTAAGGTATAAGCGAGGACAAATATAATTATAATAAAACACACGAATTTACAATGTTGATGAATATTCCCTTTGGTTACCTTACTTTAGTAACCTTTGGTTAGCTTCCGTCCGAATGTTCATTCTGACGAAGGTCAAGCTTTTCACTCCACCTTATTCATATTGCAGACGCTTCAGAAGAAAACATGTAAATTACATCAATAAGAAAACTATCGAAAGGAACCTTTTTTCCGCACCTTTGGTTTCTTGCTGTATTACTTAAAGTATACCATGTCTTTCTCAGACACTCTCTTCAGTTTAATATAATATCTAGTAATAATTATTAGTTCAAGAAATTTTAGATTGCACAGGTTAAGACGAGATGTTAAGACGAGATAATCTATGTTAATTATTACTTTTTATCCGTTGCAACGTTAAAGGTCGTATGGTATGAGAGACCTACAACTGAACTTGGATTTACAGTAGAACCAAGGATGGTAACAGAATCGAAAAATAATACATTGGTCTCCTATTCAACCACTTACCAGACCAAATGTCGGTGATATATATATATATATATATACTGGCAAGTCGTTACAGTACAAGGAGTATCTTCATCAGAATCAGAGGTCCTCAGCTCAATACCACAAGGAACAGTATTAGCTCCACTACTCTTCATAATAATGCTAACTGACATAGATGAGGACGTTACCAGAGACAGCACAGTAACGTCATTTGCGGTTGACACAAAGATCAGTAGAAAAATAAGAAATCTCTAGATCTCTTAAGATCTCTACAAACCGACATGAAGAGAATCTACAAGTGGACGGAAGACAACAATATGAAGTTTAACACTGAGAAATTTCAGCTGTTACGGTACGGAAAAAGGGAAGATCTAAAATCCATGGAATATTATACCCTAAATGGACAGGAAATTCAGAGAAATTCTAGAGCAAAAGATTTAGGGGTTGTAATGACTGATGATACGAAATTTGAAACACAAAATAAGATAGCAGTACACAGAGCAAAGAGAATAACGGGGCAGATATTGAGAACCTTTAAACGAAGGGATAGGAATGTAATGATTCCTCTAATGGAAACCTGATCATAACCAAATTGGAATACTGCTCGGTCCTAACATGCCCATATAAAAAAGAAGACATTAGACAGCTGGAAGGGATTCAGAGAAGCTTCACAGCCAAGATCAAGGGGTGCAAAGAACTAAATACTGGGAAAGGTTACGCGAACTAGACCTATATTCACTGGAAAGGAAAAGAGAGACACGCACCATTATTTACACTTGGAAAATAATGGAGAAAACGTTTCTAATCTTACTCTGAACCCTGTAACTCCCCAAACAACGGTGGAAAGTAGAAAAGGAAGCCTGTGTCGTGTTCCCAAATTAAAAGTGAGACAGGGAACATCCTTAACCTGAAAGAAAATAGTTTTGTTGTGAGAGGACCAAAATTGTTTAATCAGTTGCCCAAAGACACAAGAAACACGAAGGGAGTTGTAGTAGACATCTTCAAAAGAAGATTAGACGCCTGGCTCAGAACAATCCCTGATGAGCCGGGCGTACCTGGCTATGTAAGGTGGAGAGCACAAGAAACCAACTCACTACTTCACCAGGCCAACTCGAGAGGAGGGGCGACAAGCTTGACCTTCGCGAAATGAGGAATCATCGCGCGGAACCTTTGTAAGGTTGTAAGGTAAGGTTTTATATATATATACTGTATATGTGTGTGTGTGTGTGTGTGTGCGTTTGTGCATGTATGGATATGTGCCTCAATTTCACTGCAGATTATGTCTCTTTGTCCTTCCGTAATTAAAATTAATGTAAATAACCTCAGTCCTCCGGATTATCTAACAAGATTTGTCAAGTAACCACATTTTGCTAATAAAAACTATGTTTACTTATAAATGGCAGTTGTATACTATATATGTACAGGAAGGCATTAACTGTTCCATTTATATATATTTATATATATATATATATATATATATATATATATATATATATATATTCGACTGTCCCCTCCACCCTTTCTTTTTCCTCTGTCTTTCCTCTCACTTTTTCTTTGTTTTTCCGCCGAGATATGCCCTTTTAAATAGAGGCGAATCGGTTCTTCCGAACTTAAAAAAAAATAATAATATATATATATACTGTATATATATATATATATATATATATGTCACAACCATGCGACCTACCATTTCCATGGTTGAGCTGTGTCCATGTTTGTGCCATTAGAAGTTCGCTGTGAGAAGCGAATGTCCCTTAATTTCATTCCCTTAAAGTACAAACAAGACAATCGACGGTTTAGATCGTTTAACATCTCCATCGGAATATTACCCATATCTCCATTTTCCATTTGTTATAGAATTTATTATAATTAATTATTGTTGTCTTGCATCTAACCCTCATCCCTAAATTTTATTAGATTATGCTTAAACAGTGAATGTGGCATGATTTGAACCCTTGTTTGTACTTCTTTACTCATTTACTTAATTCTTAGTCAAATGCACCCCAATTCCTTAATATTACTGTATACTCGCGTAAGTGTATATATTTAATTAATAGTTTCACTCACTCTTGTACCATGGCTGTAAACCCTTCATTACTGTGTCTCTCTAATTCGTTTCCTCTCATTTTTCCCAATAATTACAAATATTTTATACTGTACGTATGAATTAAATAACTATGGCGCATTAATTATGAATTAACGTATATTGTATAATGTCTAGACTATGACAGAGTAAATTAAAGTGATTCCTCTCGCATCTGTCATACCTTGAATACTGGGTCTTAGTATTCAATGTATGATAACTTCCTCTGAAGTTATACTATATAAGTTATTATATATATATTTTGTCTTATCTCATGTGATAGAGTATAAAATATTGTCGACCATATTCATTAACCTATTCATCTACCCATTGTCTACCTATGCCCTATTAACATATCAGTCCATGTTTACTCGCGTTCATCTATATTACACACACAACCTATTGTGTGACGTACCGGTGTGTGTACTTTATGCATTCGTACATGTCCGCTGATCGTGATTATGTACGTAGCTACCTTACATGTAAATACGACCACATGTATGCAGTCACTTATTTAAAAAAATTTAGTTTTTCTTTTAATCATTTAATTTCTTGCAAGATACTCGTTAATGATGACACGAGTGTTCGAATTCCGATGACATCACATTAAACGAGCTTCTGAGTCCGAAACCTTCTCTCTTGCTTGCTCCTAATTCGAAACATTATTATGTGTGTTATATTTATGTGCCCATGTACTTTATGTGTAATACTCCTATTCCATCTTTCCCAATACGTCCCTGATTACCTAATTAAATCCTAGAATAAGTTATCCTAATCGTCTATAAATATAAAACACTATAAAACTATAATTAACTGTTTAATTGTAATTAACTATAATAAGTGAATATGAATTAATTGGTAATTATAATCATAGTTATAGTCGACCAAAGTTACAATGTACTTAACGATGTGCTCAGAATGTATTCGATGTACAACCCCGACATTGTGTTGCCATCCAAAAATGTATACTTTGCAAAATTAGTATCTTCTGTTACTTTTTTATATTTTTTTAATCTTTCAAAATTCTGATATATGCTTAAATTATGCTCGACGTCAAGAATTCTTTAGATTTCCAGTTAAAGTGGGAACTTAACCTTCAACTGCACTCCCTCACGATTTAGACTTGTTTATTTTTTGTATTATAAATTGAATCATTCCTGCCTTAGCCCTTGATCGAGGAGGTCAAACCTCTTGCCTTTAAATTCCTGCCTTAGCCCTTGCCCGAGGAAGTCGAGCCTCCTCACTTTAAATTCCTGCACGTATCTTCATTTGATTAAGACTTCATATAATTTTTGCTTTAACCTTGCCTAAGGAGGTCAAACCTCCTCCCTTTCAATTTCTGCCTGAGCTGTTGTTGCGAGAGGTTGAACTTCTCCCCCTGTAAATTCCTGACCATCAACGGTTATCGTAAGAGGCTATAAAGTCATTTTCCTTCTTCAATGCCTCGTTCTTTATATACTTTGCGTAATAAAAAATTATTTGAGTGAACAAAGACTCCTATTGAGAACTGAAGTGTTTCCATTCACTCCTTCGAAAAATTTGGTAGAAAACTATTTTCAATCCTGGTTACTCGAATGCTCTATAGTCCAGGCAATCTAGAGCAAAAATAGCTTCAACCTGGGCAAAATTGCTTCAGAAGCTTTCTAAACTGTTTCCAGCTCAGGAACCATTGCAGAATAACATATCCAAAATCCGACAAAATTGGACCCCGGGAACACCCCCAAAAATGAAATTCAAAATGGCGGACTGGCAGTTTCCTACGAAATACAATAAATTTTAATTTCGCTTTGTAGAGAGAGTTATGACGTTTTTCTTGATCAGTAAAATGTTTTAAAACACATTTTCGTTTCTAAATTAACCTATATGACACTAAAAATTGTATTAGGCGGCTAGTATTAAACTATGACGTCACGTAATGTAAATAAAATATACTGTATGGAGTGTATGTGAGAATGGACATTGCTACATCTTTATAAACTTATATTATATACAACTCTTTAATTCCTACTACCCACTATCAAATCTGCGTATTTGTGCTTGTCATTTTCTTTAAAACTGTTATTATGTACTCCTTTTAAATACTGCAACACAGTTTATTAATTTGTGTTTTCTGTTTCAGACTGACTCGGTGTACGGCTGACTCGGTGTGCGTCCGCCTTCAAGAATGCAGACCCCTGAAGAATTGTGCGTGATTTGTAAGGAGAAATTGGACAGCGGACAGGAAGTGGTTCACATCTCGCAAAAAGGAGCAGATGGTATAAATGCATCCAGCCGCAGCCGTGGAAGCGATGTTGTTGCAACAGCTGGAATAAGTGTTCACGTTGTATGTAGGAAAAGGTTTACGGATAAAAAGACCATTGAAATAAAGAAGCGGACAGACCGCAGCCGAGGCAATACCAAGGAAAAGTGCTCGTTTTCATGAATACGCATTTTCCAGTGCTACTCACTGTTTGTTTTGTGATACCTTTGTGGACTTTTTTTCCAAACACAAACCAAAATCAGAGCATGTCAAAATAAGAACTACAGAGTTCTCCGAAACCATAAAAAGGTGCTGTGAAAGCCGCTGCGATGAATGGTCGTTTAATGTAAAAGGCCGTCTGGAGTATTATCTTCGTGATCTTCCTGCTGCAGATTGTGTCTACCATCACCTGCAGCGTAAATTTTCGAAGTGGAAAAAACATTCCTCGCGCATACTCCTCCGACGATCATGATTCGAAGAAAGGGAGACCAACTAATGAAGAGCAACACCAAGCATTCCTTCAGACCTGTGCTTACCTGGAAGAGAATGATGATGAACAACTGTTGATTGGAGACCTAATTTCCAAAATGGAGGAATATCTTCAAGGAAGTCAGAGCTCTGTCTACGAACGCAGGCACATGAAGAGAAAGCTTTTAGAACGTTACGGAGACAAGATCATAATATCAGGTGAAAGTGGGAAGGCAGATGTAGTAACACTACGAGAGACAGCTAATGAAATTCTTATAGATTATCACAAAAAGTCGAAAGAATGTGATATAGATATAGAGCTACAGAAGATTTACCTAGTAGAAGCTGCTGCAAAAATAATCAGAAGTGATATCAAGTCTGTCGACTCGCCTAGAAAAGATGTGTATCCATCTCCAAATGACATCACTGCAGAAAGTGCTCTTGATTACATTCCCAACAGTCTGAAATTGCTATTATCAAAAGCATTTGCGGGACAGGATGCTTCAAGAAAAATAGGTGCAATTGGGCAGAGCATTATGCAAGCAACCCGTCCTAGAGGATTACTATGTCCACTACAGATCGGTTTGTCGGTTCAGCTACACCACAACTTTAGGTCAAGGTACCTTATTGACGTTCTCCATCAGCTGGGTTACTGTTCGTCGTATGCAGAAGTAACAAGATTCGAAAGAAACGCGGCGCTGGCAAGTGGGTCTGGCTCTTTTACTGTTGATGAAAACACTGCAGTCCTTCTAGCAGCAGATAACGTCGATCATGATGTCTGCACTTTGGATGGGAAGAATACCTTTCATGGAATGGGTATGATTGCCGCAATAACTCCGAAGATCAAGATCCACCCTTCTATTCACAGGCGTAATGTTGGTGACAATGACATTAAGAAGATTGCAACCGTTGACATTAGGGAATATAGACACGCGAGAAGCATGTTGAGGGACATCTCATTCCGCGAACTTCCAGTACCCACTGCCACCATAAGTCGACTTAGTCTTCTCTGGCAGATATCTTCAGCAGAAAGATCAGGTCCAAGTTGGTCCGGAACAATGCAGGCAATTCACGGTGGATCAAGTGTCTCACATCCAGGTGTGGCGTCGATCACGTTCCTTCCCATCATAGATATGTCGCCAACTGACATGACCTGCATATTTTCGACATTACTATATTTGAGCAAGATAGCACGCGATCAAAAAGTCCCATGCATTATTACCTTTGATCAGCCTTTGTTCTGGAAAGCTTCCCAAATCATCAATGAACAGAGAGACCTGCAGGACATTGTTTTAATGCTGGGATCATTTCACACTCTGATGAATCTTTTGGGAGCAGTCGGTACTCTTATGAATGGTTCAGGATTGTCTGAAGTACTTCAAGAAATATACGGACCAAATGCCGTGCAACACATGATGTCTGGAAAAGCTGTTTCAAGAGCGATACGTGGTCATATGATAGTAGATGCAGCTCTTAGTACCTTACTAGTCGCAGACGTTTTCCCTCGTAATGAAGATGGAACTCCTCATGACCTCCATAAGGAAGCTTGTGACCTGCTCGACGATGTTATGACCGCCAAACAATCAGTTGAGGATGTGGAATCTTCGAATGCATTGTCTCAGATTGCTACCACTCTGGTTGGAATATCAGCGAATGATCAACATTGCACGTTCCTTGATAACAGCAGACAGAACCGGCTCGTGGGATTTGCACTTGCAAGCTATGCTGGAGACCATCCCCATAATTGCAGCAGCCGGACATCACAATTACCTGAAATCGATATACCTGTACCTGCAGAAAATGTTAAGTTTGCCTTCTGAAAATCCAGCCGTTAACAAAATGTTCCAGGAAGGTAAGTTTGTGGTAAGAAGAAGCGACAGATTATGGGCCGGACTCGGCACAGACCTGGTGATAGAACAAGTACTAATGCGTTCCCTGAAAAGCAGAGGCGGACTGACACGCGGAAGTGGATTTACAGACATCCAAAGGACAACGTGGCTTTTTCTATGCCTCTGTGTTCCACTTATAACTTAGCAATGCAGGAATACACCAGAGTTTTGTTGGAAAGTAGTGAACAGCACAAGGAAATGAGGGGAAGTAGACAAATCAGGGACAGTAATGACATGAAGAAAGTACTTGAACGTCTGGAATCCTTATCCCCATTCCATTCTACCTCGGGTCTCTGCAACATTGTAACAGGCTAACTGCTGATCCTGGAGTTAACGTTCATCAATTGCATTCAATCGGTACGAACATTGTCGTAAAAATGATTGGGAAACAAGCCTTTACATATTCTGCCAAAAGATCTGACAAAGTGAAAACACTAGGATCTGCTTCTGCCGTTGTGATCACTGATGCTTCAGATATAGAAGTAGATCCTGCACTACTGTTTCAGAGAATGATGACTGTTGCCACTGGCGGAGACATGAATCTTGAAGATGTCATGTGTTACGAACTGTGTGCATATCCTCCTGCATTGTTCGAATCACGAAGTATCTTGAGGAAACCCGATAAGTCTCAGCTAGCTCATGCAATAATCAAATACACTGACACTTTACGCATGGAAGAAGTTCAAGAAATTCAGTGCACAGACCAGTACGTATTGGATGGTGGATCTCTACTACATCGTGTTTCCTGGCGTCAAGATGAAACATATGACAGCATCGCCAACTCATATGCCGATTTCACTCTGAAAACATATGGAAAAGCAATCATTGTTTTTGATGGCTACAGCAGCTCTCCTACGATCAAGGACATGACCCACAGAAGACGCAGCACCAAGACAAGCAGAAATGTGAATCTCAGTCCAAGCATGAAGTTTGTTGGCCAGAAGGAACACTTCTTGGCTAATGAAAACAACAAGCAAGCATTTATTTCCCTCGTAGGTGAGATGTTGAAGAAGCACGGGTGTACTGTTCACAACGCAGATGGGGATGCTGATGTGGACATCGTTCGTGCAGCAGTTTCCTCATCAGAAAATGCAACTACAACAGTAATAGGGGAAGACACCGACTTGCTGATTCTCCTTCTGTACCATGCCAAGGACAGTGGTTTCAAGTTGTACTATCGCAGCGATATAAGACGGGGACCATCTCCTAATCCTGTGTATGATATTCTCAGCATTCAATCATTGTTAGGCAATGACATCTGCAAGTATCTCCTGTTTGTGCATGCTTTCACGGGCTGTGATAGCACATCCAGAATTTTTTCGATCGGTAAAGCCAAAGCATTCGACACACTGATGAAGGTGGCTGAACTCCGTTCAGTTGCAAATACATTCTGTTCTGATTGTTGCCAACACTCTGACATTGAAGCCGCTGGAAGAAAGGCAATGCTCTGTTGTATGGCTGCAAAACACTTGAATCCACTAACGCACTACGTCATCGAATGTTAGTTGAAAAGGTAGCTACAGCTAAATCTTTTGTTACACCCGAACGTTTGCCACCTACCGATGCGTCCACAAAGTACCACAGCTTTCGCACATACTTTCAAATACTAATCTGGAAGTCTACAGAAGAGAAGATCGATGCAGAACAGTGGGGTTGGTATGTAAAGAATAATTCCTACTACCCTACAGCCTGCGACAAGCCACCAGCTCCAAATTATCTACTCAACATGATCCGCTGCTCCTGCAAGACGAAATGTGCTACTTCAAGATGTGGATGCAAGCGTAATGGAATGCCCTGTTCAGCGCTTGTGGCGAGTGCCAAATCAGTGGTTGCGATAACAACCCAAGTACCGGTAATCTATCCGATGATAGTGATGAAGAGGATTAATTTCTGTATGTTTGTGAACAGGTATCACTTCTGTAATGAACATAACTTGAAACTGGGAAAAAAATAATTGTTGTATTTTATTATAAAAATCTGTAAAAAGCTATATAACATTATATTTGCGTAATAACTGGTTGTGTTGTATATTGTTGAATTATTTAAAACATTACAACTGAAAGAAAAAGCATCAAATGTATCTATAAATAAAAGCGTAAATTATATATTTTTTTTTTTCGTAGGAAACATCCAGTCCGCCATTTTGAATTTCATTTTTGGGGTGTTCCCGGGGTCCAATTTTGTCGGATTTTGGATATGTTATTCGGCAATGGTTCCTGAGCTGGAAACAGTTTAGAAAGCTTCTGAAGCAATTTTGCCCAGGTCTAACTACAAATTGCCTGACTACTACGACTAAGGCCAAGCTTAACCAGCTGCGGTGGGACAAGAGGCCATGAAAACGAGGATGGAAAATATTTTCAGAATACGAAGCCAAAGCTTTTTAATGCCCTACCAAAAGAAGTGAGGAACCTCCAGCACACCGACCTGAATAATGTATATATATATATATATATATGCATATTTATATTTCGTATATAAATCAAAAAACAAATTTATATTATTATTATTATTATTATTATTATATTATTATTATTATTATTAATGTTGATTACACGGCTACTCATTTTGAAATTTTATTTATAATAAGTACAAAATAGTTTTAAAATAAATCTTGACTGAAAATCAATGTAAAAATTCTTACAAAAGCTTCATAAATACTTTTAAAAAGAATAGAAATGAAAGTTCTCATCAATTATTCTACCCCACATCGTATTAGCTATCTATTAACTTTACAGAAGTTTGTTATTGATGCAAATTATGTTAACATAAGTTGTGGAGAGTCGTATTCTATATATATATATATATATAGTTTATATATTTTCTCTTCATATCTTTCAGTTGAATAAGTTTGTATTTGTGAGAAAGACTGATTGTGTTCCCCCCTTCCAAAGAATTTTAACTGTTATTAGTGCAAACCTTTAAATTGATTATTAAATTATTAACAGCAAACAGAAACAGTGCCGGATGTAGAGAAGCTGGGACTCCATGCGCAATGGTAGAGTGGTGTTGGGATTGCAAAATTGGGTGTTTATTAATAAATAGAAAATAATAAATTATAGTACTTAATGGGAAATAATAAGTTTGGTTTAATAAATAGATTATAAAGTTAGGAAATAAACCTCAGATGAATTTGGAGAAACGTAAGTGACTTTTGGTACGAGGCCAGAAGTACAGGTTTCGTCGCTTTCATACTTGTAATTGTGTTCAGCCATCCGGCACAAGTATGGTCGTCACGTGATGCCACCTTCCGTTTCGTCCAATCATGTATTCATGTTTTTTAGTTTAGAAATAGCACTAAATACATATAATGATAAGAATTAATACGGTTAAATAGGCCAAATAAGTTCAAGACGTAGGAATTTAATAATACTCATAAAATCAGACGTGTAAAAGTGTTCTGGAGTTCCAGGTGCGTGAGAAAAAAAGACGAAAAATGTTCTATCCCGACGCAAGATGGAAATCCGGTCTCTTCAGAAGGGAGCATCGGTAAGACAGTGGAAGAAGAGCTTGTCACAGAGCGAAGTCGTAGCAGTTCATTAGAAATTAATTTCTAATTCCTCCCTAATCACTTTAATTGTTTCCATCCGGCCCATTGGAATAAAGCCTATTTTCAAAATGAACTTAATTCAGTAAATTCATTTGATTCCTCCCTAGTGTCCACGGATAATGAAATCCTATCCGAGGCCCTAACGCGCGAGGCCTATCCCGTTTCTTTCGGTCTGCTTGATTTTCGGTCTGCTTGATTTTCGGTCTGCTTGATTTTCGGTCTGCTTGATTTTCGGTCAAGGCTTCAACTTGTTTATTAATGGTATAACGTAAGTGTAAAGTTAATTTAATTTGTGAAAGAGCAAAAGATTAAAAGTATAAAAACTTCATTGTTTTATAATAACTGTAAATTTATGTCAGTGTTTTATAAACAGTTTGATTTAACCCTTAACCGTTGAAGTGTGATCTAGACCACTACGTGAAATATTGTCACGTGGTCTCCTAGCCCCCACTTCACCGGTTAAGGGTTAAGGTAAATTCTGAAATTATTACAACGATACACAATATTAACTTACTTAGTTGAAGAGTTCAAGTGAAAAAGTAATACAAAGAGAAAGATGTCAATGGGTTCTCGTTACCCCTTAAATTGTAACACCCGAATTGTGAAATAAAAATCGGTGCATTTTCAAACTGCAACTTGTCACAAACACACGAAACCTAATTATATCCAACTTTTATTTGTAACGACATTTATTAGAAACCCCTATTTCATAACCTTGGTAAATTTTACCCAGGTTATGAAATAACTTAAAATCATACACTAATGGAAAGATTTTAAGTTTAAAGATGAAATTATTTTAAGTGGAAAAGTTTGAATTTCATAACGTAGTTTTCAATTACTTTAAAGATAAGTTAAAATGAGAAGTTATCATTAATGACATTAAAGTTTAAAATGTTTAAAGTAGCCACCTTGTAAATGTTTTACGCGAAATCCTTTTTCGTGCAGAATTCGAGCTGACAACCCTACCTTTATTGAAGAAAACAAAGTTAAAACTAATTCAACTGTTAACGTAATTACTGCACAGAAAACGTAAAAAGCAGTTAAAATCAGTTCAAGACAAAGTAAGAAAAAGAGGATCACCTGAAGATCAGGGTCCCCAGCCTTCGTTAGTTAGCTTATAAGGCTAACTAACGAAAATATCACGACTTAACCAACCAATCGTCAAGTACGTACAGTTGACCTAACGATTGGTTAGGTTAAGTCGTGATATTTTCGTTGGTTAGCCTTATAAGGCTAACTAAAGAAGGCTGGGGGCCCTGATCTTCGGGTGATCCGAAAAAGAAAGGTGGGATGTTTTTTTTATGAAATAAATATTTTCACCGGCGGTCAAAGAAATTTTCAAGACAGAGAAATGTGACGATAAAACCCACATTAATAGACGGAGTTTATTTCCACAACAGTTTCGATGCCCACTGTTGTGGAAATAAACCCCCTCTATTAGTGTGGGTTTTATTGTCACATTTCGACCTTCACGTAAAAAAGTGAAGTTTTGCATTTAAGACAGAGAAATTTTTTTCGGATGCCAAAGAGGGATCACCTGAAGATAAAGGCCCCCAGCCTTCTTTAGTTAGCCTTATAAGGTAACTAACGAAAATATCACGACCTAACCTAACCAATCGTTAGGTCAACTGTACGCCCTTGACGATTGGTTAGGTTAGGTCGTGATATTTTCGTTAGTTAGCCTTATAAAGCTAACTAAAGAAGGTTGGGGGTCCTGATCTTCAGGTGATCCCAAAAGAGTTTTCGGTAAAACTGTTTGAATCTCCGCAACATAAACGATGAGAAACAAAATGTCATCTAACCTAATTTAACCATATTTACCTAACCTAACATAACGCAATATAACTGGACACCTATTATAACTTTACCAAACCTAATTATACCTAACTTTTATTTGCAAAGACATTTAGTAGAACTTTCGGATCACCTGAAGATCAAGGACCTCAGCCCCAATTACCAAATAATATCTTCGTTAAAACTAACGAAAATATCACGACTTAACCTAACCAATCGTCAAGGGCGTACAGTTCACCTAACCGGGCATTCAATTTAATTTATTATTATATATGGTACTGTAAAGCAAAAAACAAGAATACATGGGGGCCATGATCTTCAGGTGATCCGAACTTTCATATAGGAAGTAAAGATTAACAAATCTTTGTGTACACAATTTCCAAAAGTTTCTTTTCAAATTTAGTTTGTCATTTCGATTGTATTATTCAAAAGAAAAATTATATTACAGTCTCTAAACTTCACAATTATTTTGAAAAAATTATAACTAATAACGAATGTAAATTGATAATGATTTCAAGGTTATAAAGAACGTCCTTAGAACTGAAGGCGTAAGAAATTTCAATTAAATTTACAAGAGCTCCTTCGTCTTTAGGAAACTTTGAATTATTATAATAAAAACCTTATTTGGGAGTAGGGGACGGGGGGGGGAACTTTTATGAGGTACAGTTGCGGAGGAAAGTCCATCGATATCCTTATAGGGGCTGTGTATGATATGTAAAGGGTGTCAGGAAATGATTGCCCCCCCCCTGTACAGAAGAAACTGAAAGGAATAGAAAAAAACAGACAAAACCACGCGAAAGAGCGTTTAATTTTGAATAAAAAACACTTGTTTTAATATCGGGTGTTGCCCCCATTTGCAGCTCTGACGGCCATTAATCGACGGGGGTATGATCCCAGAAGTGTCTCAAAGAGATCGGTATCATGACTCATTTCTTCAAGGACTTCGTTGATCTTTGCAGTCATAATTTCTGTTGAATACCGATTCTGAATGGGTTGTTCCAGCATTAAGGACTCCACCCGATCCTTCATGATGGATCCGACATATTCACAGACATTAAGATCGGGAGAATTGCCAGGCCATTCATTATTTCCGAAAAAATCAATGTTATTGTCCTTAAGCAGTTGTTGAGTCGCAAGTGCTTTCATACAGGGGCTTTGTCGTGAAGAAAGGTTGCCTGTTCAACATCCAAAACACACTCGGGGTCTTTCAAAAACGGAATTACATGTTGGGCTAAAATTACATTTCGAAAATAAGGCCCATCCAACTGGTTCCTCTTGGTTTGATAACCCAGATGAGCTTCCGAATAGAGAACATAATGAAAACACCCACACATGCTGGATTTTTTACTATTTCTCGATACTTCTGGTCGTGTGGGACTTCATCAGGAGTTGTTGCCCAAACCCGATCATTCTGAAAATTTGGTTTTCTGGAGACATAAACGAAGAATTCATCGCTGACAACCAAGTGAAGGAAATCGTCTTCCGTCCATTCCTCAAGATAATCACAAAACCATAGCCGATCTTCAATATTAAGATCACTCTTCCGTGGCTTAGCTATTTCATGCCAAGCACTCAAGCCTTGGCGAACTCGAAATTGATGCACAAGTTGCCGATTGACTATCTTACCACGACGGATAAGTATCTCTTTCGCTACCTCAGAGCAGCTCTTCTTTCGGCGCCGTGATGCAGCAAGCACAATGTCTTTCGATTCTTGAGATAATTTCTCCGTCTTCCTCCTCGAAATTCTGTTTCACAATCTTCAGGATTCTTATTCCAATTCCTTTTGACAAAGTCTTCTGATCTCTTTAATCTCTCAGCCACCCAGTGTCGAGTTATGAAAGTTGCACCAGCTTCCTTTGCTTCACGAAATGTGACAGCTCGAATGCGGTCAAGAACTCGCTTTTTCTCTGAATCGTTCAAAATAGATGATGCCATGGTTTCTGTGGGGAAAAAAATGGTAAGAATTAAAATCACAGGAATAGAATATAATGGTTTTTATTCAGATTTTAACGCTCTTTCAAGTGGTCTCGCCGGTTTTATCTATCTCTTCTAGTTTTTGCTCTACAGGGGGGGGGGGCAATCATTTCCTGACACCCTTGTATATGTCGAAAGTTTACTGGTGAAGCTAGTTTTGGATGTTGATTGGTGATTGGGTGAAAATAATACAAGATTTTTTTTCACTAATTTCTACCTTTCATTTTTAAGTATTATATATATATATATATATGTATATATATATATATATATATATATATATATATAACATATATATATATATATATATACACATAAACTTATTGGTTATGTAATGTAACAATCGTATTTGAAAACTATTAAAAACATTGTTGTAATTGATGATATTCATCTCATTTTAAGTTTATCAAATGGTAATGAAAATCGGGGAACATCGCGTAAAATATCGCTGTCAAAAAGAGTATTGCCCATTTCTGAAGTGACTGTCTTTTAAATTTGGCGATATGTCGAAGGTGGAATGGTTTGGCTAAATATTGTACTTCGCTGTCGAATTGATCACAACTTTGTCAAAAATGGTGGTACTTTGACAATTTGTTGTATAGTTTGTCCTGTCTCATTTGCAAAACACTCTAATCTTGTAGAGTTTGTTGCATGTAGCTCCTTTTGCTGTGGAGCATCTGTTGAGAGAGGGAAGGAGATAGATAGTAAAATGTAGTTTTCTAAAGAGTCACATGATTTTGGGTTTAATAACACTGGCCAACAAAATGAAACTTTTTTTTCTCATCACAAACATGATCACACTTTTCTTAATGCAATTTTCACGCTGATTCCGAATCTGGTTTTATATTTTTTCTAGCACGTATAGTTATATAGATACACTGGTTTTGATATTTTTAAGTTTTTGATATTGCTATAAGAAAATTTATGGATGTATAGATCACACTTAGGAATGCTAAACAACAAATACATCATATACTTTATTCAATGTACTTATAAATAAAGAATATATACATTATTTTATTAAAAGCGCTGTGAGTGTGATTTCCTTTTGTAAATTTGGCCTGGATTGTCACGATACAGCATCCAACAATGGTCCGCCATCATGCTTTCATTCCAATATCCTTGGTAGCGCTTCTCCATCATCTGAATATCTTGATGGAAGCGCTCTCCTTGCTCGTCACTCACTGCACCAAGGTTTTCAGGAAAGAAATCTAAGTGGGAATGAAGGAAGTGAATTTTTAACGACATTCGACACTCCATTTCTTTGAAGGCATCAAGGAGGTTCTTGACTCCATCCTTATACGCAAGTGACTTGTTGCTTCCAAGAAAGTTTTCACATATCCATTTGAACGCCAGCCAAGCCTTCAATTCCAGCGGACTTAGGACTTTTTCAAATTCAGTGTCATTCAAACCCTCCCTTATGTGGCCCAACAAAAATTCCTTCCTTCAATTTTGCTGCAGTAACCTTCGGAAATTTCCTTGAAAGGTATTGGAACCCTTCAGAATTGACTTTACCCATTGCTTTAAAAAATTCTTCATTAAACCAAGTTTAATGTGAAGAGGTGGCAGATAGATCTTTTGGGGATCTACTAAAGGGACAGACTGGACATTGCTTATCCCTGGGACATATGTATACCTAAGTGGCCAGTCACTTTTGGTGTAATGTTCTATAGTGGCGCGACTTTCCCACAGGCAAAGGAAACAACAAAATTTTGTGAATCCTGACTGCATACCCATAAGCATTCCTATAACTTTTAGATCTCCACAAACATTCCATTGATGACTGTCGTATTTGATTGCCTTAAGTAGTATATCCATATTGTCATATGTCTCTTTTAGATGGACGGAATGGGCAATGGGGATGGATGGCATTATATTACCATTATGCAAAAGAACTGCTTTCAGGCTTCTCTGCGACGAATCAATAAAGAGGCGCCACTCAGATGCCACATACGTCTGAGATATGGCTGTAAATAGTCCATTGATGTCATGGCAATAACAGAGAGGACCGTCTACTGAAAAGAATGTTGTTAATTCAAAATTCCGCTTTCGGTAGTAACTAATACGAACATTGTTCTCAAGTAAATTGTTCTCCTTTAGTCTTGAGGCGAGAAGCTCTGATTTCTCTTTAGACAGCGATAAGTCTCTAACAAGATCATTCAACTGTCCTTGGGTTAACTTTTTAGGCTCTAAATGTCTACCTTCAAAAGTGTACTCTGGTTCTGTAGATGGTCCGGAAACGCCAGTTGCACCTTCATCACTTTCCATGTCATCTATGATAGAATCTAGCCTATCACTTGGGGGAATTGGAATGGGCAATGTTTCATCATGTTTTACTGGTCTACGTGCTGAATCCAAATTTGGATATACAATCTGGTGTTTGTTCTTGGCAGAAAACCCCATTAAGTTCACACTACAAAAATAACAGTCTTCATGATGATCTCTTGGCTCCCTCCATATCATGGGTATGGCAAATGGCATTGAAGCTTTCTTTTTGTTAAGCCAATCACGTAATCCATTTGAACAGCCAGAACAGATTAGATGTGGCGCCCATGGTTTATCTTGGTCACCTAGATGGCAACCAAAGTATAGCTTGTATATTTTCTTAATGTCGGTTGTAATACTTCGTCGCTGTGTTTTAGTTGTCAACTGGCCGCATACGAAACAGAACTTGTCGGGGTCATTCTTACATTGACTGACCTGAGCAAACTATAAATTAAAAATAAATGTACACCAACTTGACACAACAAGTTCTTGGACTGAACTGATCTTTTGACACACAAAGCACGTCGTTGTTGCCTGAATCACAATGCTGCTAGACGTAAAAGCTCACACCTGAAATACATAAGATGTATAATTAAGATAATTGAAATAAATAAGATGAATAAACTAAAAAAACACAATAAAATAAACACAATCAAATGTTGAAATATTAGTATTTTGCCTATTTAAAATGGTTAAATCTGTGTAGTTATATATATGCCTTCATCTTGAAAACTATACGTGCTAGAAAACATCTGAATGCAGTTTTGGAATCAGCGTGAAAAATGCTATCCAGCCACCACAAATCTTACTCTGATGAAAAATCTTTGTTGACCAGTGTAATCTTCCAAAATCTAATCAACCGTTTACGAATTTGGTTTGCAACAACTTTACTTTTTAAGGTTTTACATATCGACATCAAATTTAAACGATGTAAATTACTTACAGAAAATTGTTTAGATCCAACGTTTTGTGATTTCTTTTTATTTTATTTTTTAATCTCTTTCTTACTAAGTTTCCTTCGTATAATTTAAGTATACACAAATGGCACCGACATTAAGAAGCCCAACTTTGAAATACAGGATGCTCATAAAGTCACACGAGTAAATATGCATATACGCTTCACCATATTCACTCGCCTGACTTTATGAACACCCTGTATTTTGAAATAAGCTAAGATATCAATAAATAAATAATAAAAATAAATGGAAGATAAATTTAAAAGTTTTTTGTCCTTAAAATAAAAGTGGATGGTGAAGAAGCGTCTTTTCTAACTTACATTTTATAAGAATCAGGAAATTAAATTGACTAAAAGTTAATGGAATATTTAATAGAAGTAGATTGAATTACCTTTTCTGAAGCACTTCAGTGCAATACATTAAATATTTAATATAAAATTTTTTATCATATCAGTTATCGACTTTAATTTAACATTGATAACCGATACCGATTAGTCAGTGCATCCCTAGCTAATAATAATAATTATTATATAACATTATTATTTATATATATATATATATATATATATATATATATATATAGAGAGAGAGAGAGAGAGAGAGAGAGAGAGAGAGAGAGAGAGAGAGAGAGAGACAGACAGACTGAGGTGAACTTTATAATTCGTTTGTTAGAGTTTGATTTCAAATAACCAACCTGGACCTTAAGAGCTAAAATGTTAAATAATCTATTATTTATTATTCCTGTTGAGAGAGTGTTCTCAAACAATGCGTCATCTGCTGTCTAACCAGATAAGGGGAAAAATAATAGCCTCGTAAATTTAATTTATGATCACACTTTTCACATTACCCTATATATATAATATATATATATATATAATATATATATATATATATATATATATATATATATATATATATATACACGTGTGTGTGTGTGTAAAATAATTGAACGTTCATTGAATGGAGGCGCATGGGATTACAGCGTTATCTTAAAGCACAATTAAAATATTTATATATAATATCGTAAAAAATTTAAATAATTGAGGGATATCAATCGTGTTTTGTAGAAGTATATATATTCCATGCCCTTCGAATGATGGAGATAAAGTTCATTAATATATATTGGTAGCGAATATTTTAAATCACCCGGTTGCTGGATATGTAAATAACTTATAGTGAAAAACCGGGGTCACCTTTCAAGTATGTATAGTGGCCATTATATATATATATATATATATATATATATACACGGGGAGGCACAACAAGCTTGACCTTTGTGAAATGAGGAATTATCCCACGGAACATTTGAAAAGTTGAAAGGTAATATTTTTTATTTTTTTCTGCCCTGCGTAGCGGTAACACGTGTTTCGATCGAAGGCCGTATTAAAGCTAATTAATTGTGAAAATCTAGCAGTAATTGTCATATTATAAGTGCCAGTACCTGTGTGAATATGTAGTGTATGCAAAGTGATATTTTCTTAAGTGGCGAAAAGTACGACATATACCATAAAAAGTAAAACAAGTCAAATTATTCTTACTCGATTAGTTCCCTCTGAAAAAAAATGGGGTGCTCATCCATATGATTAAAACGAGGCACTTTGTTTTTCCCCAAAATTTCTATAGCCATCCCCCGATATCTCCCAGTGGCCGCTCTAACGAGCGGTGGACATACACAACGCGTGACATCCCCCATCCCCCGGAGTAAAGGAGACCATTCTCCCTCACCCTCACCCCTATAGTCAAATCTCCGCACCTCACCCTCTCATTCTTGAGTAAATTTTTCGTTCACCAATCTTTATATAATATTGTTTATAAACTGAACGGAAATAGGTAACCGATTTCTATAGTTTTGCAAGGTTTGCAACACTGCAACCGACGAATCGAAGGCAATTAGGTGTGATCTTTGTCAATTTCTCTTTGATTTTAACTGCCTGAATTGGAAAGATGAACACATTACGCTTATAGCAAGTGCCAAACAATTAAATGAAGTAAAATATTTCTGTGAAAGATATATAACGGAAATAAATTCGTTTACTGAGAAAGCAGCGAAAGAAAAGGATATAAATGATAAACAAAAAGAAAGAGTAAAGGAGGCAAAGAAGAAAAGTGAAGCAGATACAAACATGTCACATGTCGGAGTATCGATAAACAAAGAGGGCGAAAAAATTATTTAAAAAAAAACCCAAAAGAAATACACGTAGATCAGTTGGAGAACACCAGAGTGAATAGAGTAAATAGCGAAAAACAAGTGGGAAATCACGATAATAGGATGAGGTTATCTCCGCAAAAGGAAATGAAACACACACAAAAAAAAAAGGCCCCAAGTGAGAATTGGGAAAAAACTGTATGCATATACTATGCAAAGGGCTTTTGCAGATATAAGGAAGGACAGTGTATAGATAAGCATACCACCATGTGCAATTTCTGTTATAATAACGGTCACTGTAAATTTGACGACAGCTGCAAATTTTATCATCCCACCATTTGCAAGTACTATACAAGCCAGGTCTGTAAATATGGTAAGAAATGCTACTATCATCACCTCCCAACAAACTCATGGGCCAGTAGGAAAAACGGTAAGAATGTTATGAATACAAACAAAGGACCAAATTTTCTCAATATCGCAGACATAATATAGTTACTAAGCCTCATTCAGCACATACAGTCAACATAGTAGAGAACCTCTAAGCCCATCCGTCACCAAGCAAAAAACTACCAGAACAGGTAACAGGAAACGGAGCTTTCTTGGAGGACCATAGGAATACAAAATATAAATATAAATGTAAAATAAAACTCTGCGGTGATTTTAATTTCCCATTTATAAAATACAAAAGAATGGAAAGAAATATATATATATATATATATATATATATATATATATATATACATATACACCCAATATATACACCTAATTTTACCCCGCAAATGAGGCGGGATGCTGCAGAGGGGTCGACCCCAGGTCGATCCTGAACCGTCGTTCGAACCCACACAAAATAAATAAGTAACACCAGGACAAGGAGGGCACAAGAGAAGACCAGAAGCAAGCAAAATTGTTGATAGCTGGAACAAATGAATTTATGTTAACACAGGAGATAACAGATAACACCAGAAAAAATAAGTGCTTGGATCTGGTATTCCCGAATAACACTAACTTAATCAATGATATAAAAATAACGCCTACAAATATCTCAGACCCCAACATTATCGAGGTATCCACTAATATGGCGAGAGCACTAAAGGAAAATACTCATACTGAAGAATAAAGCAAATTTGAGATTTTTAATCTAAACTCTAAGACTATAAATTAGGAAGAAATCAGATTCCAGTCAGATTCTGCATCATAAGTTGATTTTCAATTTTTGTTGTTTGGGTGAATGCTGAAACTGAGCTTAAAAATGAAAATACATCACTGAATCCTTGAGATGTACATCTTGTTGTTTAGATTGTGAACGTTTTAATCTACGTATTTGTCCTTTGGTGAGCAGTGTACACTTTGATTTCTAATGAAATGTAACATCATGCAAACAACAGATTATACTCACAAATGATTCTTGTCATTCCTGTGTAGCACTTTAGAACCTTGAACACCGTATTACAAATATTAAATTAAGATTGAAAAAGCGCTACATACAATGTACTACAGTTACTAAAGCAGAAAGAACGCTGTGATGATACGAAAATAGAGTATAGGTTTGAAATTTATTTACAGAGAAATTTGAAAGGACATTTCACATGAAGGGAATCGAATGCTCACCACAATCAAAATAAAATCTTCTAAATTTAGAACTTATAACTTCTTTTTGTGGGTACATTCTATAGGGGAAGTTTTTCCTTCTTTTAGGTATGAAATCTTCTTGTCAGATGATATAATAACTTCTTTTAATGATACGTAACTTCTTTAGATAGACGAAATGGTTTCCAAAACTTCTTTTTTGAGTGATTTGAGACAATAGAAGATAATATTTCTATGTATAGAAAAGGGAAGGCTTTTTTTTCTGTGCAGGAAATGCAAGGGAACAAACAGTATTTATCTCTAAAATTTTCTGTTCAACATCCGATATAATAAACCTAAGAATACAATTTACTTTTATTTGAATCTTTCTTTCTGGATTTATTTAATATTCGTAACAATTATTTATTTAAATAATAATGTGGATGACACGGAATTCTGAATTTTGTTCGAGACGATATGAAAATCAATAAGAATAAAGCCATAATTGAATTAAAACGATACTATATTAAACCCAATGCGTTTAGTTACAAAAGCTATTATAAATGTCTTGTTTAACCATGGAGAGAGAGAGAGAGAGAGAGAGAGAGAGAGAGAGAGAGAGAGAGAGAGAGAGAGATATATGCATCGAAAAGAATCTATTATTATAAGTATAAAATGTTATTCTTTCAACATTTTACAGGCATCTACATCACTATGCTAAGTTTTAATTCATTTGATTCATGGCAAACTGCACTAACTTTAGTTAGACATGACTCAAACACGTTACTTACTTCAAGAAATTTAATTAAATTTCTCTTTGTACATAAAAGAAAAACAGTCATAACCGCAAATTAGTATAGAAAAATCATTTATGGCGCCATGCCTGCATAATTTTGTATTTTACAGACGCATCCTTGGTTTGCTTTTAATTATTTTTAAATGAAATTTTAAATGAAAAAAAATAAAAATTCTTTGAAAAGTTAACTTTTTGTGAGTTTTTTAGTTTTTCATTTCTAACCTGAATTGGAGAATTGAGAACCTTTATTAAGATTTCAGAAAGTTAAGGTGGGGGGGGAACATGTAGAAACTACATGGAACGTCTTTTTTTTCCGTAGGATGTTTCTTTAATAAAAATTGTTAATGTTCTTTTTCATGAGAAACGTTTTATTTTTAGCATTTTAATTTATTAATTTAAATTTAAATAAATAAATACATAATTTGCTTAAGTTTTGTTTAATTAAGCGAAACTTTCCTGGCGAACTTTGTTAATCCATATCGGATACTTAGTGATTCTGTTCTTGTCTTTATCTTGTAAAGCGAAAGGAGAATCTAATATTAAATTATAACTCAATACGTTAATAAAAGTCTCTTTCAGATGCGGAGGAAAATACCTAACCAATAAAACTATATGTTGTGTTGATTGGAGAACTATACGAGGGTCAATTTATATTCACAGTAGCAATTCAAGTCTTTGATGTTAAATATGCAATAAAACTTTACTTGAAAAGGACAAATTTTTCTTAATAAAATTTCAAAACGCAATTTACATTTTACAGTGAACGCATTTCTTCGTGTACCAACGAAGGGAAACAAATTTAGTCGGGACTGAATTAAACTTTATTAACTCTCACTGAACGAAATTTTCGCTACATATTGCGTGAATTTCTACGAATATACTTCGTAAACCTCTTTGGTTCCGTTTTGTTTTACGTCATTATTTGAGATTTCATCAAAATAGGTTTAAAAGAAGTTGAAAATTTCAAACAGTTTGACGTTATTTGTTAAAGTCTGATGTAATGAAGCCCGAATATCTTTTTATAGTATTAATAATTTGATCCAAAAATCCCGCGTTAAAATCCCGCGTCAAAATCCCGCGTTAAAATCCCGTGTCAAAATCCCGCGTTCAAAATGTCCCGAAAAAAATATTTTTTAAGCAAATTTTTTAGGGATGAATTGATTTAGAATTTCAATATTATGTATAATAATTTCAGTTTATTCACGATGTTTAATTGTTAAATATTATTGTAATAAAATTTTTCTAATTTTGTTTGCTGTAACCGTTGAAGAAATCGTTTCAATTTGAAAAAAAATTTGGTTTTAAAAAAAAACCTCAGAAAAAATTTTGTCCCGCATGGGCATTTGAAAAAACTGGCAACCCTAATTAAAATTATATATAACCGTTAACTACTTACGTGTGATGAAGCTGATAACGCTTCTTTAAATCGTAAATGTTTAGGATCATATTGCTTCAGGAAGCGCTGAGGCCAAGCTGTGTGACCGATCAACCAAATTCTCGAGATGTCCACAAATTTTTCTCGAAGACAAAATATCTTTAGAAAAAAGGTTTGAACCTCTGCCAACAAAGACAAAAAGTAGAAAATAATTTTAACCAAACTAAGTTTTATCAACTAACGGATTATATATATAATATATATTATATATATATATAAAAGATATATATATATATATATATATATATATATATATATATATAAATAGATATATATATATATACTGTGTATATATATATATCTATATATATATATAGATATATATATATATATATATATATATATATATATAGTAAGCCCTGCTATTTAGCTTTTTCGAAGATACGTTCGTGATAAGGGTGCGAAGTATATTACTCAGTGTCTTACGTCAAAAATAAATACGTCGTAGGGTGCCGAAATTCCCCCTCCCCGACGAGTGTCCAATATAGACCATTATTAATTTTCTTTATGTACAAATGTATAAAAATAAGAAAATAATTAATAAAGTAATAATAATAATAATAATAATAATAATAGTAATATTTTAGCAATTTACAATAATTTCAAAATGTTATGTAAAAAAGCGAGTAATAAATTTATATACTCTCAAAAAACTGACGATCATTTCACATCCGTGAAATGAAGGCAGAAGATGAAATGGCAGTAAGATACCGAGATTCAAAAAATCTTTAATTTTCTTTTAGACTTTCCTACATATGGAAGCCAAGTATTCTTCATGAGAGGTTTTCATATTTAAAAAAATAGGAACTCATAAAGATGGCTCCTTTTTCTTATCATCATCTCTGTCAACCACCAGTTTTTTTTTTTTTTCAAAATCCTTTTCATTTGCAAGTATCTTAATCTCTACGGTCCCTCTCTCGAAAATAGGTGGAAAATCATCTGTCGACTGTTCGTCAAGTATGCTTACGACTCGTCAGTGATTTGGGAATTGGTTTCACATTAAAAAACTGCAAATATTAACTCGTAACTAGGAATTGACGAAATAAGCGGCTGTCTACTACATAAAGTGATGCAAAATAGACATTTGTTTTAAATTTTGTTCTCTCTATCCATTAGAAAATCCGCTTACATAGAAAATTAATAGATATTTCCAATAAATTATTTGTGCTGCGCAATTTTATAGTTACAACAGGCGATTGCGCAAAGAGGGTGCTACGTCGTAGCCAATGTCGTAACACCGCTTCCCGTTGATTTGCGAAGTTAAGCGACATTGGGTCGAATACTAGTTGAATGAGAGACCGTCCTCCGCGTCCAAACTACGTAGCGACCCTGGTTCGGATCCCACGTAAAGCTGTAGGTCCCCTCCCTCATATGACCTTAGATGTTGCGAAGGAGGTTAAACATCTCCCTCATTACATTACACAAAGAGGAGTACATAATTATTGGACATGTTTTGGCATCAAGTGTAAATTTTTCATGTTTCATAATAATTTGAACAAATTATTCATATTTCTTGAAACACCTCTTTTACTGTAATGGTCACATGAATAATAAAATTCACTCAATATACTGTATATATATATATATATATATATATATATATATATATAAATTATTTCACGAAAGTAACACGTGAAAATAATTATGATGAATAAAACCACGAAGGAAAGGAAACACAGAATGGTGCTCAAGCGCTTTCGTCTAATGACATCCTCAGGAACACTGAAGTACATAAAGAATTACAGCCTATATATAGGTTACAGAAAAAAAAAAATATATATATATATACAATAAACGGAGAAAAAAACTTAAAGGATTGTGGGAGGGCACACAGATTTATAAGGAAAAACTATCGATTTTTAGCACAAGATTAAATGAATTGTTCCCAACCAATGTTATAGATAAAAAAAAATATACAAATTTATACTTGAAATCTGCCCGGGTTTTTAGCAACACTGCTCTTTTTGTATATAAAAATTGAAAATTATCGATTGTAGCACAAGATTAAATGAATTGTTTCCAACCAATGTTATAGATAAAAAAAAATATTATATACAAATTTATACTGGAAATCTGCCCGGTTTTAGCACTCTACCCTTTTTTTGTATATAAAAATTGAAAAATAAAAGTTATTACGGTGGCATACCAAGTTTACCAAAGATTTAGCGTTCTACCTTTCTTATCTAAATCTGTTCTGAAGGAATTCAAAACAACAGGATCGAGTTGAAAAAGACCTTTGCTTATGTTGAAGTTATTTGTAAGTGGATAATGGCAGACTCAAGAATATTTCTATTAACAAGTTGCTAGAGTG
>JAJOZX010013414.1:90000-94990 GCA_023014485.1 Bathynomus jamesi | reverse complement strand
CCGACGACCTCGAGCCATCTGTGAAGACCGCAACACATGCAGAGTGACACGCTGTAAGCTGAAGGAACAGAGACCGAAGCAAGGCAGAGTCAGAATCGGCCCTGCGAACGGGCGCAACCCCTACAGCATGTAACAGGGGTGCTCTCCCAAGGTGCAACACCCTCGAAAGAGACCGGTACGGATGGAGGAGGAGCGCCCAACCATTGAGGAGGGAGGTCACCGTGTCGGTGAAATACCAACCCCATCCCGGCAGAACGCCCTCTCAACCACCTGGAACAGAGGGAGTTGGGAAGACGGAGAATCCGGAGATAGTCTGGCAATGAGGAACGACCTCCGATCCTCCAAGGGAGGGATGTCGCACTCAACCTGCAGACTATCAACCGGAGAGGAGCGGAAGGCGCCAGATGACATGCGCAGTCCTCTAGAGAGGACCGGGTCCAGTATCCGAAGGGCGGTACGGGAGACGTAGCCATACACCACACTCCCATAGTCTAATTTTGATTGTACCAGGGACACGTACAAACGGAGGAGTGTCCGCATATCCGCGCCCCATGTAGTATGAGACAGATGTCCCAGCAAATCCAGGGTACGTCTTGTAGTCTCGCGCAGCCTGCGAAGGTGGGGAACCCCGCTCAAACGGCTATCGAAGACCACGCCCAGGAAACGCACTGATGAAACGAGGGCCAGAGGCTGAACCCCGAGTGTAAGATTAAAGGCCGGGACGGCGCCGGAACCCCGTCTCCTCGACGGAAGGAAGGCCACACACGAAGTCTTCGGGGAAGACAGCGTAAGGCCCACCGACGACGCCCAACGTTCAACTCGATTGACCGCGAGTTGTACTTGCCTCTCCACAAAGGGGGGACTCGTCCCTGCGGCATAGACAGCCAGATCGTCGGCGTAGATGGAACAACGCACCGAGGACGGGAGGGCCCCCGGTAGCGCAGACATGACTAGATTGAAGCAGGAGACGCTCAAGACGCACCCCTGAGGCACCCCCTCCTCCTGAACATACAGGTCGGATAGGGCCGCCCCATTACGGACGCGGAAAGTGCGACGGCAGAGGAAGTTACGAAGAAATGTGGGCAAAAAGCCCACAAAACCAAGAGACTTCAAACGGTTCATGACAACTCCCGACGGGTCGTGTCATAGGCCTTTTGGACATCGAAAAAGACGGCCAGAACAAGATTCCGGCGGGAAAAGGCCTCCCGTACATCATGACCAAGGAGGAGAAGGGGGTCCAGAGTACCCCGAAATCGACGAAAGCCATACTGGGTTGGGGGGTATAACCCAAGCGACCCCAGTGTAAAGGAAAGTCGGACGGCCACCATCTTTTCAAGGAGCTTGCATAAGCAGCTCGTCAAGGCAATAGGCCGATAGCCCGCCACCTCCGCCGGATCCTTCCCCGGCTTAGGCATCGGGACCACAATCGCCTCCCTCCAACGGGAAGGGAACGACCCCTCAACCCACACCCGGTTGAAAAGATCCAGCAAGAAGTGTAGGGCCATCGGGTGCAGATTCCAAATAAAGTCATACGGAATGTCATCAGGGCCAGGGGCGGAAGAACGACGGGTTGCCAAGGCAGCCCGAAGTTCCCGTATCGTAAAGAGACGGTTATAGGGCTCGTTCCCAGGCGGCGGGAACGTAACATCCGACAAAGGACGATCCGCAGCTGAAGGCGAACCGGAAACCGCAGCAAAAGCACCGGCCAGCCGATCCGCTACAGCAGCAGGATCCGAAAGGAAGCCGTCCCCGTCCCGAAGGGCAGGGCAACTAGCAGGGACCGGCTTCCCCTCGATACTACGTACCTTCCGCCACACAGCAGCAGAAGGGGTAGACGAGGAAATGTCGGACACAAAAGCACGCCAAGAGGCTCGACGGGCCAACTTGAGAGTCCGGCGGGCGAAGGCCTTCGCCCGCCGCATCTCAATCAAGTGGTCCGCGCTCCGGGTGCGGTGGAAGCTGCGCGTTGCCCTCTTCCTCTCACACACCGCCCGGTGACATGCTGGAGTCCACCACGGGACGCTACGCGTCCGCGGATTACCGGAAGATCGAGGAATACAGTCCTCCGCGACGCCCATCACCACCCTCTCGAAGAACTCCAAGCTGTCATCCACAGAGCCAAAGCTCAACACCGAACGGGCAATGACGGAACGAGCTCTGAAGGATGGCCAGTCAGCCCGCGCCAGGCACCACCTCGGTCGAGACGAGACACCCGGCTGCGGTCCGACCGGCTCAAGACAGACTGGGTAATGATCACTGCCAGAAGATTCTCCCAACACCTTCCACGAAAAATCGAGTAAGGCATCGAGGGACACCAAGGAGAGATCAATACAGGTAGATGACCCCGTGGGTTCGTGGAAACAGGTAGGTTCGCCGGAATTGAGGCACGCGAAGGAAAGTTCCTCCATTAAGGAGAGCAACATACCAGCAACATTAGTCGACCGGACATCTCCCCAAGTCGGGTCGTGACTGTTAAAGTCCCCGAGGAGGAGAAACGGTCGAGGCAGTTGCAACACCAACTCGCGAACCGCGTCGCGAGAAGGAGGGTCATGAGGAGGAATATAAATCGAGCAGGCAGTGTACTGGCGATCTAAAAAGAGCCGCACAGCCACAGCCTGCAAGGAAGTACGAAGAGGCACACCTCGCGAGGGTAAAGAATGATGTACATAAATCGCCGCACCCCGCCGGCGTGTGTGCTCATCCGGGGTGCAAGGGAAACCAACATAGCCAGAGAGACGAGGGAGTCCCCGCGCAGCCAGGATAGTCTCCTGGAGACAAACACAGGAAAGCCGCTCGCTCTCCAGCAGGGAGGCAAGGTTCTCCCAGTTAGCTAAAAGCCTCCTACAGTTCCAATGCAAAATGGAACTGTAAGGGGAAGTGGCATTATAAGAAGCAGAGAAAGCAGAGAAATAGCCACGGACCAAGCTGAGCAGGAAACTCAACGGTCCGTAACCAGGGACGGAATCGGCTTCCCCGACTCACCCCGAACGGGGGGGGTAGGGGCCACCGACTCCGCAGCTGCTTCACCCGTAGTAGAACGAGAGGTGGAAAGTGGAACAGGGAGTTCAGAGGGGGGGCTCCCCTGAGGGGGGTAGAGACGACGAGACGGGCCCAGCCGAAACCCCGACTCCCCACCAGAGGGGGGCCGGGGAGAACCAGATGTTCGAGGGCTTGTCACACCAGACAAGTGCTGACGGGGGGGGCGGAAAGGTCCACCACAGGTGGGAGAAGTAGATCCAGGAGAGAGACCCGACCACTCTCAGCAGAAGCCGAAGGGAGAGAGACTCAATGAAGAAGGGCCAGGCTCCTCTCGACCGAGTCCACCATGGGAACCGAGTCAGTAATCGAGGGTGTCATGGGGGCGGTGTACCTCAACCGACACCCGGACACTAGTTGGGGCACCGGGAGGTGACGCCTCACCAGCCCTCCGTATAGGGGGGGGGGAGTCCCGAGCGGACCAGGAGCGCCGCGTCGCTTCCCCTTCGGTGAAGAAGGGGAAGCAGGGCGAGCAGCGGTCATGATCGGGTCTGGAGGACTCCGACCACGGTGACCCTTCCTCCTCCCCTTCGGGGCATCACCTTCCCCACCCGAGAGACGAATAGGCAAGGATCCAGACCTCAAGGCCGGAGAGGGAGAAGGGGCACTTGTAGGCAGGGAATCAGATGGGATGTCTGAAAGTGAGACAGAGGGACAAGAAGGTCCCGAGGCGCCAGGAGGACCACGAACCCCCGGAACCTCCAGGGGGGGCACCACTCCGGTAGGCGCCGGAGTAGCACGGGAGGGGCCCGAGGACCCGCCAGGGCCAAGAGCCGCAGCATAGGACAACCCCCGCCGCGGCTCCCGGTCACGGACCCTATCGCGCGCCTCCCGAGCACAAAGGAATTCGGTAGTCCTTAAGGACCGCACCTCGAATTCAAACTTGAAAACGGGGCAGTCCCGAGAGGAGGAAGGGTGGGCTCCCGAGCAGTTCGAGCACCGCGGGGGCTTCGTGCACGGGGTAGGGTGCGCAGGCCCACCGCAGCGGACACATAGCTTACCCTCACGGCGGCACGCAGAGCTAACATGGCCGAACCGGTTGCAGCCAAAGCAGCGAACCGGGTCAGGCACATACGGTCGCACCGAAAACTCACACGACCGGCGATCACCCACGCCCAAGAACACCTGGGCCGGAGGCACAAGGGAGTCAAAGGTCAGGAGCAGACGAGCGGACGGGGTAAGAGCACCATCCTGGCGCGACGAAAAGCGGAAGACCTTCGTTACTCCCTGGGGGGCAAGATCCTCCTGCAACTCGCCAACCGGGATTGACAGTAGACGGGAAGTGAAAATGGTGCCCTGACAGCTATTCAATTGCGGATGGGGAGTCACAGAAACTCTGCAACCCAAAACATCCTGCAACTGTAGAAGGGACTCAGTCACCCCCGAAGAACGGGACTTCAAAAGAAGAGACCCATCCTTCAGAGGGCGGATATCATAACGACAAGGAACCCCCACCGTCTTAAGACGCTGAAACACCCGTTCCGAGTTGCCCGGAAGGGAGCCAGCGGAAGGGCGGAGAACAAGGAACCTGTCCACCGGACAGAAATTGACAGCAGGGACAGGTCCATGTGTAACGGTAACCGAGACTGGGCGAGAGAACGAGGGCCGCGAAGACCCCGCCCTACGGCCACCACGAGTCGGGCCACGAGAGCCAGACGCGGCAGAGGACGAGAGGGGGCCATACGGCTTTAAGGTCAATCCAGCGGAGGCAGAGGCCGCTGAACGATCAGAAGTAGAAGTCTTATCCAAATCCAATGGCGGGCCATAGTCGTCAACAGGAGGGGATTGAAGTTTTGAAATTGAATCCATAAACTCTAGCTTTCCAAAACGGACAGCCTCGGACCCAAGGCAATGCACCATCCGCCGCTGCATCCTTCAAGGCGCAGGCCCAACGTCCCGGGTAGCCCGCCCCCCAACCTGACTGTCGTTTTAAAAACAGCAGATTGGCTCTACG